>LPNX010818343.1:6140-25593 GCA_001517045.1 Pseudotsuga menziesii | reverse complement strand
AGCTCATGATGATTGGAAAAAGGAAGCTGAGTGGGATGATGGATGGGAGGCATTTCATGAGCCAAAAGCAGTGATAGGTGAGGAACCCAATAGAGTTACATATGTTTGTACATTTCATATTTGTTGGATGATAATTATTGAGCAACTCATTGAACAGTGCCAATTGGAAGTGAACTTGCTAGATGAAACATCTTCAAACAAAAGTACAGTGTTGATTACTGAGGATGAGGCATGGAATTAAATTTCAATGTTAGCTAAAATACAGCCTGTTGTGGTGTTAAAAAGTCCCTTGCCATTTCCATATGATTCCCTTTGTCTTGAAACATTAAAGATACTTGAGGATAAAGTAAAACAGACTAACATATTTGACATGAAGGAACAAGCAAATAATGTTAATGATGAATTTGATGATAGGAATAATTTGGGTGATATAGATATTGGATTGGTAGCGCATATATTATATCTGGGTCTTTTTCCATCCCTTGCTAATAATCCTGAATTTGCTACTATTTTTTCCTGTATTTGTAATGCACTGGGTCAACTAGCACACTTTCTGCAAGAAAGCCATTTATGTACATTATATACGAAGGAATGAAGGTCAGGCTTGCATTTCAAGAATATATCAACAAATGCCCATTTTCTTTGGTAGCGTGGCGCCCCCTTATTTTATAGCAGAACTTGCAAGGGGAACGCATTATTTTCTTGCAAGGGCATTGGTTTTTCAGTTCATGCATGTAGATGCTGTACTTAATTCTATGAATTCTGTATATTTTGTTTTGAGAGCATATCTAGAAAAACTTATTAAAGTAGATGAAGTAAATTATCAGTTGGCTATCAGTGGTGTGGCATTGCCTCACTCTCTGAATAACACTGTAGATGGTTGCCTCATTTTCAAATTGGCCTATTCTTTACTTTTTGAAGATCTCAAAGGCCTTGGAATTATTTGATGTTATTGATTTTATCATTGGGATTATTTACCTTTTGTTGTTGACTTGTGTTTTATGTTTGCTATTTTGAGGACCTCCCAGTGCCAAGCAGGGTCATTGAAATGTTTTCATTTCCATATCTTAGACATGTTAATGTTATGTGTTTTTAATTTTTTCTTCACTTCTTTGACTTATTTTAAGTTTTGAAAGTTGAAAATAAGAGGGGCTTCATAGTACAGGACTTTGAGCTGATAGTTAGATGACTGATATTACTGTAGTGAGTGTCTTGTTAGTTACAGGAATTTTTATGATGTTGAAATGAATATATAAAGAAAAAGTGAGATTGCTTTTATTATGCTTTTGGTCTAAATTAATAGCAATGTTAAGACATGGGTGCTATGGGAAGAATCCCTCCTGCGACAACTTCTTAAAGGGTGCTAGCTCAATGGTACAAGTCTAGAGACATAAACCTTTGGCCCCTGAATATCATCATTGTCAAGCAATAACAACTTCTTAAAGGGTGCTAGCTCAATGGTAGAGCGCCTGCCTAATTATAGGCAGGAGGTTGGTGGTTCGATTCCTCCGTGCCCTATCATAAATTTGTGACTACAAAAACGACTAAATTCACATATATACGACTATTAGTAGTTAATTTTTCGTATCTTAGTCGTATTTAGCTTAGTCATTAATATGTTAACATCTAGTAGTTTATTTAGTCGTATATTTGGTCATTAATGGTTGCAATCAGTGACTAAATCAGCGACTAAATCAATGATTAACTCAGTGATTAAATCAATGACTAAATCTGTAACTAAATCAATGACTAAATCATTAACTATCAATGACTAAAACAATGACTAAATCATTGACTATCAATGACTAAAGCATTGTCTATCAATGACCAAATCAATGACTAAATCAGTGACTACTAAGTCAAGCTATTAATGACTAGTGAAATACGACTAGCTATAAGATAGTGGTAATTTGCTACTATTAGTCACCAACTCAAAAATAGTCATTTATAGCCTGATTTTAGTCATTTTTTTAGTCATTAATTTCTCATTTTCTACTAGTGCAAGTACTGCTATGATAAAAACAAAATCAACCTAATTTCCATAAGGCATGGAAGGAAAAAATAATGAGATGTTTGACCAAAGGAAGAAAGGTTTCAAACCCTCTCACCTCTAAAATAAACAAAGGAAGCCATCACAAGCTATGACTAAGCTATCCAGAATGATCCAAGACAAGCCAAGTGATCCAAAGGAGCCAAGAGAACCACTTCAATGTTGGGGATGTGGAGGAGACCATATGCGTAGGAACTGTCTGCATCGGAATGGGAATGTAATTCAATTTCACAACATCCAAGGATCTGGAACTATTGGTCAAGTGGCGAGGACCATCCCTACAATCTATGTAGCACTAGAGGACCGCCAGGAAGATAATCAATCAACTGTGGTTGACGTTGAAGGTAATATTGCTAAGCAATTTGTTTCTATTTTGATTGACCCCGGATCTACTCACAGTTATATCACTCCTGAAATTGTTGAGATTTGTGCTTTTAAGAAATTAAAGCATAGAGAATCATGGTTAGTTCAACTAGCCACTCGAACCAAGAGAAAAGTTAGTGAAATTGTAGAGAAATGTCCATTAGATATGGATGGGCTATTCACTTATGCAAGCTTGAATATTCTTCCACTTGGTTCCTATGATATTCTCATTGGAATGGACTGGTTAGAAGCACACAAGGTTAAAATTGGCTGCTACAACAAGACATTTGAATGCATGGATGAAGAAGGAAACCCAAGGGTTGTAAGAGGCATTCCAAAGGTGATTTCTATTAGGAAAGTTTCATCAATGCAGTTGAAGAAGTTCTGTAGGAAATGTTTTTTATTGTATGCAGCCCATGTTTTGGAGGTAACTGAAAATTAAACTCCTAAGTTGAAGGATTATCAGGTATTGCAAGAATTTGGGGATGTTTTTCTTGATGAGATTCCGAGACTTCCTCCAAAGAGAGACATTGATTTTACAATTGACCTTGTGCGGGGAGCTGCACTAGTGTCCAAGACACCCTACAGGATGAGCACACCAGAATTACTAGAACTGAAAATGTAGTTACAAGAGTTCTTGGAAAATAAATATATCAAGCCGAGTGTGTCCCCATAGGGAGCACCAGTTCTATTTGTGAAAAAAAAAGATGGGACACGCAGGTTATGTATTGACTACAGGAAGTTGAACAAAGTTACTATGAAGAATAAATACCCATTACCTCGAATTGGTGACATTTTTCATCAAATGAAAGGAGAAAATGTATTTTCAAAATTTGACTTGAGGTATGGTTACCATCAGGTAAGAATCAAAGAGGAAGACATTCATAAGACAACCTTTAGAACAAGGTATGGGCACTATGAGTTTGTGGTGGTCCCATTTGGTCTCACAAATGCACCAGCTACATTCATGCGTCTCATGAATAGTGTTTTTAGCAAGTATCTAGACAAGTTTGTTCTTGTCTTCCTAGATGACATTCTTATTTATTCTAAGAATGAAGAACATTTGAGAATGGCATTGTAGTTGCTAAGGGAGCATAAGTTGTTTGCAAAGTTGAGCAAATGTGACTTTTATAAAGTTAAAATTCATTATTTGGGTCACATCATCTTAGTTGAAGGAATATCTGTGGACCCTGAGAAGATTGAGGCCATTATGAATTAGCCAACTCCAAGAAATGTGACAGATGTGAGATGCTTTATGGGACTTACTGCGTACTACAGGAGGTTCATTGAAGTATTCTCCAAGATCGCACTTTTAATCACTTCCTTGCAAAAGAAGGGGATAAAGTTTGAAAGGACACCAAGATGTGAGGAAAGATTCCAACGGTTGAAGAATTTTCTTACGAGTGCACCAATTTTGAAAATTGCAGACCCAAAGAAAGACTTTGTGGTGTGTATCGATGCGTGTAATCAAGGACTTGGGGAGCTCTTATGCAAGACAACCACGTGGTATGCTACGAGTCAAGAAATTTGAAGGAGCATGAGAAGAACTATGCTACTCATGATTTAGAACTTGCAGCCATAGTACATGCTCTAAAGATGTGGACGCATTACTTAATGGGAAGGAAAATAGAGATAAGGACAGGTAATTATGGTCTGAAATACTTGTTTGATCGGCCAACTTTAAATGCTAGGTAAGATAGATGGTTTGTGTGAATTTGAGTTTGAAATCAAACACAAAAAATAAAATAAAACAAGGTTGTTGATGCACTCAGTAGGAAGGTACATGAAATGCATGTGGAATCTCTAAGTACTTGCGAACCAGATTTGAGGCAATAGATTATTAACCATATTGCTGAGGATGAAGTGTGCGTACAGATAAAGGACAAGTTGCAGCAACAAAACCTTGAAAGGAAGTACGAAGGATATCAATTGGAAGGAGACAAACTTCTTATAAGATTATAATTTATATTCCAAATGTGGCATATTTGAAGAGGATTGTTATGGATGAAATCAATCAATCTCCATATCCTAGTCACCCAAGATATCATAAGACAATTGCTACAGCCAGGAAGCAGTATTTTTGGTCGGGAATGAAAAAGAACATTGCTGAGTATATTTCTAAGTGCAAGAAATGTCAGCAGGTGAAGGTTGAACATCAACATCCAGCAAGTTTGTTGCAACCTTTGCCAATCCCGGAATGAAAATGGGAAGCCATTTCAATGGATTTTATTACAGGTTTGCCAATGACTATGACACAACATTATTCCATCATGGATGTCGTGGAAAATTTAACAAATGAATCACATTTTATACCTGTCAAGTCCACATATAAAGATGATGCCATTGCAAAGAAATTCATGACGGAAATTTTCTGATTGCATAGATTTCCTACAGCAATAATTTCTGAGAGGGATACCAAGTTTACTTCAAATTTTTGGAAGGGTATTTTGTATGTTTGAGTACAACGCTGAACTTTAGGACCACCTACCATCCTCAAACCGATGGAAAAACAGAGAGAGTAAATCAGGTGCTTGAAGACATGCTTCACATGTATGTAATGGACAAAACATTCAAGTGGGAGGATTATCTACACTTGGTAGACTTTGCATATAACGAGAAACAAACATCATTGGGAATGAGTCCCTATGAGGCTTTATATGGAAGAAGTTGTAGGACACCAGTGACTTGGGATAATCCAATGAATAGAATTGTGATTGGTCCAGAATTGTTTAAGGAAATGGAACAAGAGGTTGCAAAGATCGGGCATAACTTGAAAGTAGCCCAAGATAGACAGAAGAGCCATGCAGATAAGCATATAGAGCATATGGAGTTCAGTATTGGGGATCATGTTTATCTTAGAGTGAGGCCAAGGAAGAGTTCCTTGAAGCTTGGGAGTTGTGCCAATCTATCACCTAGATATTGTGGGCCATTTGAAGTGCTTGAAAGAATAGGGCCAATTGCATATAGACTTGCATTTCCTGCTAGCACTAGAGCTTATAATGTTTTTCATGTCTCTTTTCTCAAGAAATATGTACATGATCCTAACCATGTGATTAATTGGGATGTGATCTAGGTGGAACCTAAGGGAGAATTCCAAACCGAGCCATTGCACATCCTAGACAAGAAGGTAACAGTTCTCCAGAACTGATCCATTGGACAGGTAAAGGTGCAATGGAAGCACTACAGTACCGATGAGGCTACATGGGAGCCGAAGGATGCCATGAGAGTGGCACATATGTTTTTGTTCAATTTTGAAGAACACTGAGGATAGTGCTAATGTAAGGGGGAGGGGAATGTAATATCCTGATTTTGACCCTATTGCATTAAAATTGTACATGATGTAAATATCGTTATTAAATCATGGTGAGGAGCTCAAGGCCAAGGCCCCGCCATCGATTTAGCGTTTTATGTATCCGAAATTAAAATAGATGCCTATTGTTCTCGTGATAGCCAGGCACAATATAAATTGAGACATAATGTGAATATGCACTTTAATAAAATACCCACAACTAGCTATGCAATGCAACAAGAGATGCGAGCATGAATTTCACAAGGAATAGGGAGATAAATTATTCAAACCCTTGATCCAATAGTGTTAAGCCAAATTTCAATGAGAGAACCCATAAACTATTACGTCCATGACTCGACTGCTTCGTCTATCAAACCGGGGATCTAGTTGGAGCAACCGTATCCGGTTGGACTCTTAATAGTCGAATCTGGCTTTCATGTTTGATAGTAAAATATGAATAATATATTAGATGATGATAATTATTACAATTGAAACTCGTCTTTATAGGCTTGAGCATGTAGAATGAAAGGTTACACCATTTCATATAATAATTAACTAATTTAATTAATGTTTTATTTTATATTTGTTACATTACCATTCCCTTTAAGGGCGTTTATCCTCAAAGCTTGAGTATTTTCTTAATTTCGTCTTTCATTCTGATTCGGCGTCGGTATTAGAATCAGACGATATTTCTTGTGCAGAGACTTGCACTTCCTTTCTATTGATGATTTTGCACTGTATTGTCTAATTATTCCTACATTTATGGCCAAGGGTCTAGTCATCATCGCATCGATGACATATGTTTTTTTTTTTTCTATTATCGGACTAACTGTTAGATGATTTTGACCTATTTTCCATTTCATAGGCATATGATTGATGTTTGTGACATTGATGGTTGGGTGACCAAGTATCTTCACAGTATCTACATTGTGTCTCTTTTTCTTGTCGATAATGGTTATCACCTCTTGTTCTTATTCCTTTTGATTTGCGTTATGTGGCTTTGGCTTTATGTGTTGCTACTTCTACGTTAGGTATGTCATGTAACTTTAACTCTTTTTGGAGGTACAGTTTAAGACCTCCTAAATAGGTTTAGATTCTTTGCTTGTCAAACAACCCAAATACTCGTGTCGATAAAGATTCCCACTGATGTGTGAATTCCTCAACACTTCCAACCTGTTGTAATCTGGTAAGTTTACTGAAAAAATCATCTTCTTTGATTCCTTGAAACCTATTACAAAAGTAATTTTTGAACAAGTTCCAAGTGTAGGAAAAATTGTCTCTCTTCCACCATAAGTACCAATTATAGGCGTACCCTTCCATATGCATTGACGCATATTTCACCTTCTCCTCGACGAATTGAATATTGTAAATGTTGAAGTATTCTTCCGCCTTGTTTATCCAAGCAACTCATTGGTCTTCACTTCCATTGTATTTCGACAACTCTATTTTTTCCATAGGTGGGTACATTTTGTAAGGACGATATTGATTTCCTTTTGCTTTACGGTTTGATGGTGGCTCGGAACTATTGGACGATCCAAGTGACATATTTGAATTGCTTTGTTGTTGGCGGTGATTTTTAACATTTTTATTCTCTACTATCTTACCGATAGATTCTATTTTGTTGTTTAATCGTGCCTTCATATCTGGGAGTATTTTTGTTTCTATCTCTTGTTTAAGCGTCACACTGTTAATATTTATTTATTTTTGCAATTCTTCTTGATTCTTCGTGAGTGTGGCAACATGAAATGATGCATCTAACATGTCTAGACTGTTGACTTGGTACGGATTAGGTATGACTCTTTGTAACACCTCGATTAATGTATTATGGTTCTGCATCATGGTGGTCAAGTTCTGTGTTAAGGTGTTTATGTTTTGAGTCATGGTACTCATTTTTTCATCCAAGTCTTTTTGTTTTTCGTTCATGATGTCAAATTTTTCATCCATTCTTCTTTCTAGTACCAGAACAAGCTCATCTTTGAGTACTGTATTGTCCATTTTCATCTCTTCCTTCAAGTTTTTTTGGTTAGCGACAAAGGACTTGATGTCCTCCATTTTTTCGATTTGCTCTTTTAGTTCCGCCATGGTCTTGGACCTTGTATGCGGAGGTGTGTACTTCGAAGATACTTTGGCTTGTGAGGGGTGAAAAAAATATGTTTACTAAGGATGGTGAGGTGTAAAGGAATAATAATTATTTATTATATTAATTATTATGTTTTTTTTTGCAGGTCGTGGAGGTGGGGAATGACTGTCACGTCCCCATGCCTCCGACTGGCGAAGAGGACGCGACTCAAACTTTAATCACAGCGGGCTAAGATCCCCATGAACATGTACATGCATAAAAATTGCATAAACAAAGTGCTGTAGGGAAATGCATTATAGTGAAACATGCACAGATTCCATTCATTTGTCATACACAGCAGAAACCACATACATTCATACAAGCATTCATTCAACATGTTCATTGCATTCATTAACAGTAAATAAGAGTGCAGAAGTAGAATACACAAGATCACTTATCTTATGAAGAAGTTGATCCGCAACTAGCTACGTCGCTGCAACGTTCCACCCAACCATAGGCCAGTGTGCTCCTTAATCTCTCAGCAGCGCTGCCACCCCCGAGCTGGGCATGATTCTCCAAGGAATAAGGGAACAAGCATGCTTACACATAGTCAAGGATATACAAAACACAACCAAGCCAACACAGTTAGGTTTATCAAGCCATCAAGGAGTTGGGAAAGGCTCAATGCTAAGCTGGTGAGCTCATTACGGAGCCAAAAACACCTACACCAGAACTAGCCTGACCTCTAAGACACCCAAACACACCCAACACAAGGAATCAGTCCCTTCTCTGCTACACAGTCCCTCAGGCCTTGCATTCCCTTCTAGTGCTATTCAAGGGTGATGGAGAAGAAGGCCAGCCCTCTAGCTCTGTCTGAGTGGTTTCCAGCCACCAGGTTTATCAAGCAAAACTAAGCCCCCATCCCTGCTCCCAATACAGTCCGAAGGCCAACCATTGCACTCAGGCAATCAATTTAGCTATCACAGCTTAAACCAGGGAAAACGACTTCAAACCATCTACGACAGTCTCCAAACGTAACAACAAACACAACTCATGGCCTGGGGAAATTAACAGCCCCCGAAATGCATCAGTGGACGCGGCTCACAACGTGGGGAAAACTCAACCCGTCCTTGGGCAATGAAGTCGCCGGGAAAACATACATAGACCATGCTGGGAAAG
Source organism: Pseudotsuga menziesii (assembly GCA_001517045.1). Lineage (NCBI taxonomy): Eukaryota > Viridiplantae > Streptophyta > Pinopsida > Pinales > Pinaceae > Pseudotsuga > Pseudotsuga menziesii. The sequence continues at coordinate 16,653 of LPNX010818343.1, read as the reverse complement.
AGATTATAGTTCCCCAGCCTGGGCGTGAATGAAAACGACAACGCAGGACCCACGAATCAATCCGTGAGGGAAGAATACAGCCAAACCATCCGTAGATCCGCAGAGGAAAAATACGTGGATAAAAACCAGGGAAATCCTGTGCGTGGAAAACAATCCGACCTTGTGAGGAATGAATAGAGAATGGAGGTCCTGCGTGAGGAAAAACAGCTCCGTTTTTGTCCGTGGATGAACAAACAGCAGGAAGGACGCGAAAATTGGAAGTGCGTGAGCCTTCAGCACAGTCGTGGAGAGAAGAAGATCTGCGTGAGAGGATGAACAGCAAAATCGTGGGTAGAGTGTGCGTGTGGGTGAGGAGTGACAGTCCTGCCACCCCACTTCCAAGACCATAACTACCTCAACCACCAGCAACCTTTCTTAATGAAAGTGGTTGGAATGAAACAAGGGAAGAAGACACATGGGTATTTTCTCTCATTGGCCAAGGTTTGACAAATTCCCCCACATCCTTATCTTTGTGAAAATCATGCCCCTTCTCATTTTAGTTTCCGCGATCGTAGCTGGTAGGGTTCATTTAATTAATTATAGATGCATATTTACACGATGATAAACATAATATATGCCGCATGCCCCGATATACCGTCGGTGACAAATTTAAATCCAAAACATAGCATAACCGATTAATGGTGGTGCCTTGGCCTTTAGCTCCACACCATGATCATTACAATATATACATCATATACATCTAATGCAACGGGGTCAAAACCGAGGTGTTAGATTCCCCTCCCCCTTCAATAGCACTGTCCTCAGTGTTTTACAAAATTGAACAAAATGCTACACTGGTATCGCCTCAGTGTTCCGCAAATTTGAACAAAAATGGATGTGCCAATCGCATGGCATCCTCCAACTCCCATGTAGCCTCTTCAGGTCCGAAGTGCTCCCATTGCACCTTTACCTACCCTATGGCTCGATTCCGGAGCATTGTGACCTTCCTGTCGAGGATGCGCATTGGCTCAATTCGGAACTCTCCCTCGGGTTCCACTTGAATCACATCCCAATTTATCACATGGTTAGGATCATGTACATATCTCTTAAGCAAGGAAACATGAAAAACATTATGAGCCCTAGTGCTAGCAGGCAATGCAAATCTATATGCAACTGGCCCTATTCTTTCAAGCATTTCAAACGACCCACAGTATCTCGGTGACAACTTGGCACAACTACCAAGCTTCAAGGAACTCTTCCTTGCCCTCACTCTGAGGTAAACATGATCCCCAACACTGAATTCTCTGTTCACCCTATGCTTATCTGCATAGCTTTTCTGTCTGTCCTGTGCTGCTTTCAGCTTCTGCCTGATCTTCACAACCTCTTGCTCCATTTCCTTGAGCAATTCTGGTCCAAGCACAATCCTATTCACTGGATTATCCCAAGTCACTGGTGTCCTACACCTCCTTCCATACAAGGCTTCATACGGACTCATCCCCAAGGATGCTTGATGTCCATTGTTATAAGCAAACTCTACCAAGTGCAAGTAATCTTCCCACTTGGTTGGTTTGTCCATTACATACATGCGAAGCATGTCTTCAAGCACTTGATTAACTCTCTCGGTCTGCCCATCTGTCTGAGGATGGTATGCAATGCTGAAGTTTAGCTTTGTACCCAAATCTACGAACAACCCCTTCCAAAAGTTGGAAGTGAACTTGACATCTCTGTCAGATACTATTGCCTTCGGCAATCCATGCAATTTGAATATCTCCTTCATGAAGATCTTTGCAATGTCATCCGTCGTATGCGTAGACTTCACTGGTATAAAATGTGCTGCCTTAGTCAACTTGTCTACCACAACCATGATAGAATCATGTTGTCTCCAAGTAATTGGCAATCCTGTAATAAAATCCATGGAAATAACTTCCCATTTCCATTCTGGAACTGGCAACGGCTGCAACAAACCTGCTGGATGTTGATGCTCAACCTTTACTTGTTGACATTTCATACACCTTGAAATGTATCCAGTGATGTCCTTTTTCATTCCTGGCCAAAAGTACTGCTTTCTAGTCGTAGCAATCGTCTTTTGATATCCTGGGTGACCAGAATACGGAGCATGATGGATTTCATCCATGACAACTCTCCTCAAATCTGCTACATCTGGAATATAAATTCTACCTTTATAAGTGAGACGCCCATCTTCTTCTAATTTATATCCCTCATACTTCTTCTCAAGACTTTGCTGCTGCAACTTGTCTTTGACTTGTTCATACAATTCATCTCCAGTAACATGATCAACGACCTACTGTCTCAAATCCGATTGGAAAATACTAAGAGATGCCACATGCATTTCCTGCACCTTCCTGCTAAGTGCATCAGCTACCTTATTTTCTTTTCCCTTCATGTGCTTGATTTCAAAATCAAACTCACATAAAAACTCCAGCCATCTTGCTTGCCTAGCATTCAGAGTAGGCTGATCAAATAGGTACTTCAGTCCACAATGATCTGTCCTGAGCTCAAATGTCCTGCCCATCAAGTAATGTCTCCACATCTTGAGAGCATGTACTATGGCTGCAAGCTCTAGATCATGAGTGGCGTAGTTCTTCTCATGCTCCTTCAACTTTCTTGACTCATAACATATCACGTGGTTGTCTTGCATAAGGACTCCTCCAAGCCCTTGTCTGCATGCATCGGTACACACCACAAAATTTTTCTCTGGATCTGCAATCTTCAATCACTACTACATTTTGACCAAAAATCCGACGGCCGTCATGTCGGATTTTCGACACTTCCCTGTCGCATGTACGACACTTTGATTTTTTTTTAAGCGTCAGAAACTTGTCGTCGGTTATCCGACACCTAAGTAACTGTCGGTTAAGCGACACCTAAGTAACCGTCGGTTAAATTTAAAGCGTCGGTTAAGCGACAGAATATCTTTGACGGTAGTGAAAGTATTTTAAGAAAATAACCTTTATGCCGTCAGTTAAGCGACAGTAGGGCCGTAGGATAAGCGACGGATATTAAGAATAAGCGTCGGAAAAGAGACATATAGAACCGTCGGATAAGAGACGCATATTAAAATAAGCGTCGGAAAAGAGACAGATAGAACCGTCGGATAAGAGACGGATATTAATAATAAGCGTCGGAAAAGAGACATCTAGAACCGTCGGATAAGCGACGCATATTAAAATAAGCGTCGGAAAAGAGACAGATAGAACCGTCGGATAAGAGACGGATATTAAGAATAACCGTCGGAAAAAAGACATCTAGAACCGTCGCATAAGAGACGGATATTAAAATAAGCGTCGGAAAAGCGACAGATAGAACCGTCGGATAAAAGACAGCTATTAAGAATAAGCGTCGGAAAAGAGACATTTGGAAGCGTCGCATAAGCAACGCTTGTTGAAATTTTTTTTTGAAAACTTGAAAGGGAAGGGAACTCTAATGTCACAGAACCAAGGTAGCAACCTATTTAATCATATGATGTACATACCTTGTGTACCCTAAGGCACCCTAGTTATTATTCAAATGTGCACACACCTAGACACTCCAATTCCTGCAAGGTTGTACACTACAAGACCAAGCAGTGCTCGAAAAAAATTGGTGACCTATTAGTCAAGGTCACTCTCTTTGTATAATCAAGTAAATTTTTTCCTTAACTTTGCACACTTTTCCATGTATTGAGATCATAGGTTTTGAAACTCTAGGTTAATAGGACCACATCAAACAGCTTGATTCTGTCAGTAGTGTAATAATTGCACATAAGACCCAAATTCCAAGTATGCCTCTGACACAAATTTTTCTTGTTTGTTCTTTATTTTAAAATGATGAATTGTATATCGATTCACTAAAAGATTACACATTGTGCAACAAGGAGAAACTTCATCCATTACAGAGTCAAACAGTTCATAGCAGCAGCATCTAATAATGACATGTATATCCACTGTTATCTCTTTTGATTTTGCTCAAAATACCACTTCATCATCCAGACAGGGTACTGAACCAGTCAACACTAGCCAGATGACTTCATCAATGGTTGACTACATTAACACGGCTACACAAACAAATAAATTCAAAGAACACATGGCAACACAAACACAGGTGTGTGTCTCCAGGGATTTTGAACCTGATCTCCCCTAAATCAGAACCGGCGATTAACAATTGAACAACAACCCAGTTGACATATATCCCCTAGTATCTAAGAAAATGTTGGACAAATTTCTTTTATCTTTCGTGTTTCTTCTGCAGAATCCATCATTTCAAGACCAAAGAATTTCCAGTCCACTGCAGAGTCCCCAAGTCAACTGATGGATTTAACCTCTATGAGACCCGTAAGCATCTTGTGAGGTACATTAATATGATACTCAGTTTGCAATTCTACCTTTCTCTTTCTCTTTGGTCCATGTTAAAGTTACACTGAGAATATCATTATTGATAAAATCCAATACATAATAATGATGAAGATATCCAAATACAAAACAGAACACATGATTAACCAGAGTCAAGTCAGTTGAAGGCTAGACCACCAGTTATACGCTCAGACGATTACAACTACAGGTCATCCCTTGACCATCGTATGAATGTACCTTGAAGATATGCTATGAATAGAAAATATCATAACCATGTTGGGATCGGATGTAGCTTTCATTCTTTGTGGCCTGTTATCACTTGAAACAGGAAGGTTTCGAATGATAACTTGGGACAAGTGTATTACTGTCACCTACACTTTCCTCTCACTTTTCAGTTCTTTTCTGACCTCAGTGGGGTGTCCCTATAAAAACTTAGAATTCAAAATTTAAAGATGGTGATTAAATCTAAAATGATTAGTGCCAGCTATCTGAGCAATGTATTCAAATGAAGACGGGTTAAAGTGATGATGAAGTAATTGAATTGGGCATCCTGATTTAGAAGAATCCCAAAAGAGTAGGCACATCAATCTTCATACCAAAGCTGGGTAGATGAATCCCAACATCAGGAGAAACCCTCTACAAAATCCTATCCTGCTCCTATAATAAAGTCAAGTAAAAGGGAAGCCTGAAAACAAAACCAATTCAAAGCTGCACATCTAGCATTATCTGATCAGTGGAATAACTCAGTTTTAACTTTTACCTCTAATCAACAAACCTCTGGGGACTCCAATCATAACTTCAGTTCATAAATATTCCATACAAAGCAAAGATACATCCACTATAGCATATGGGATAGGTTAAGCCAATCAAGCATAAGAATTGCAGAATTAACAAGCCCGAATCAATACACATATAAGAGAGAGAGAGAGAGAGAACAATGACGGCATGGCTGTTCATCTAATATCATCAAATAACACCAAAGAATGTTACAGTACATAGAAGATCAAACCTCAAGAATCCAACCTTTGGCCAACCTTTGAGACTGCATTAAATAGATTTATTCTCCCTCAAATCGGCACCCTCCAGGTGTGCCTGTAATAGAATGCAACTCCCTTACAAATGCACCCTCATACACACCAAGAATAGTTGTGTTAGCTCCTTGAAGGTTGGTGTCCTTACTACCATAACTAAATGCATGGAACAGTCTGAAAAGAGCAGCAAGGAGTGTGCCCTCATCTGCTGGTCTGCATGCTGAAACATATCTTAAAATACTAGTTAAGGCAGTGCTCATGCTGCTGGTAAAACAATTCTTTAAAATCCATGCCCTCCTGCTGCCATAAATGAATATATAAACAGATCCAAAATAGCATTTTATGAATGCACCTTCATGGTGGCAGAAATAAATGTTTAGACTCTAGAGCAAAGAATAACCCTCAATTGGGTGGACCCTTGATAAGAATTGAGAGATCATGGGCTAAGAATAGCCTGTATATGGGGCACCCTCCACCTGTAATGAATCAATACATGCTGCCAAGAATAGGCTCAAATAAAGTGCATTATCTGCCATGTCATACTCAAAATTATATACACAACGTAGGCTTGAACATAAGAGCATGCGCTGATCCACCATTTTTATCACCTAAGCAAAGCATGGAAAGCCTTCTGAAATAAGGCACACTAGAGGGCTCGAAATAGCACCAAAATTTTCTTAAAAGGGTTCTTTCAATGCTGGTAAGTTGGTAACTGTTCCATCATCACAAGAATCTCTATCTGTTCTTCCATTTCATAAATAGGTTCAGTGGCTACTTCACTAGAATCACCAACTTCAAGCTTGCAGAGAGGAAAAGATGCAATTTTTCAGCCATTTTCCAACACACCCTACATGGAAATGGTACAAACAAAGAAGCTCCCTATCCCTACTTTATCTCTGTTTTTAAAATATTTTCAAATTGGGTATATTTATAACAAGGGTATATATTTAGCAGAGCACGGTGCTGTCGTGCCTGTCGTGCAAGTCTGTGTGAGATATTATTGGCCTGAACCTTTTCAGAATGTTGGAGTAATAAGTACTTGTGCAGAGATCCCTGTGTGCTCTTGTTTTGTGCACTGTATTTGACTATATGACACTAAATGCACCAAATGCACCAGTTAGTTTGACTGTACCATGCTTACATTCACTGACTTGTAGTACAGCCATACATCAATCAATTGCAGTACCTTTCAAATGTGCAGAAGCAGCCTTAAGCCATACACTAACACCCTCATACTGCAGCAGCACCTTCACCAAGACAGAAGACACCTTCAAACACAATAGTAGCAGCCTCAAGGAGGCTGAGAGGGGCAAAGTCACCTTCCAAGGATACACTTCACAGTTTAGACCTCTAGACATCAACAAGTAGACACTAGCAAGTATACTAACCACTAAACAGACCTTAGAAGTCACAGATCAGAACTCAAAACAGTCATGGCAGCCCTAGAAGTCCTCACAATGGTCGCGACCCATCCTAACAGGCTGTCAACAGGTCATGGCCCAGCCCTGGGCAAGCCAAACCCTCAGCAATGTAAGTTGTCCTCCAGTGGAACTTAACAGCACACAATTGGTTTGCTGGTCTTTGCTAACAGCACACAATATTCATACCAATCTAATCAATCAAGCCAAAAAGTAGTTTAACAACTAGCTCATCAATTATTTCATCAAGCTGTCTATGATTTTTTGCTTATAATGGTAGGCTGGAAAAATATTCAACAGAACAGTGCAACTGAAGAATATCTGCTAATACAATTGAGAAGTTTTAAAGTCAGTAACAAACATGAGACTAGATGTAATCCTTTTATAGATGGTCCCAAACCTGCAATAAATGATTATGAAAAATGATCCTGGTCATTGATGTTATCCGTTAGAAAGGTGTTTCCCATAAACATGTCAAGCCTTAGGCTGCAGTATAGTATGTGCATTTATATTTTAGAGGATAACAAAAAGCCAAAAATTATGGTGACTATAGTCAGTCCGATATCATGAAGAGATTGCAAGACAAAAGTTACAATCATTGTTGATATACAATAAAGCTACCGGCAAGGGCAGAGGTTGCCTAGGATCAATCCCCATAGGTGAAGCAAAGACCAAAAATCCTTGCAGGAAAGCATGAACAAAAACTCCTTACACATTAGGCAGGAGAAAACATTCTCAACATATAAATCTAGGCCTTCTACTCAGCCAGAGGACTCAGTTTTGCATAATAAAAGGACATCAACTCTGCTGATGCACTGATTAAACAGTCCTATGAGGTAAGAAAGGAATTAAGTTTATAGTCAGGTAGAAGTAACCATCACAAATTGGTTAATTTTAAGCATTTTATCAAAGCCATATCCTGAAACATTTAACAACTACTTGATCAAAAGGATTATGTGTTAATGTAGACGAAAGTAATCTTACCTGATAGTGTGTCAAAAGCCTTCCTGATTCAACATGTCCCTCAGCCAGTCTTAACCTTTTGTCTAAGTTTTCAAGAATACTGACCTGTTTCTCTTGACCATCAAAAGCATCATTGCTTCCGCTGACAGACAACTCACTATAATCCTCATCCAAGAATAATGGACTCATGGTGAGCTTTGAGTTTGAAGGAACGGTGCTATGAGAGTTTGTAATCTGTAATCTTTCGTCTCAGAAAGCCCATATGAAAGAAGAGCTTGTACAGAATCTACAGTTGAACCTATTTTATCTACACACTCTGAAAGCACCCAACTTCTGTCATGAATATTTGATAAAAAAAATTGTACTGCCTCTTTTCCATAATCCGAATGCAGCCATTGTGATTTTAGCACTTCATCCTCATTAAGGCCATGCTTACTTGCAAAATGATGTGCAGCCTCGTATTTTTGACCATCAATTAGGATCCTATACATCTCACGCACTAACTGCTCCAACAAAGATAGCAGTTTCCATCCTGACCCTCTGTTTTTGAGTTCAAAAGAAGTAGAGTGAGAATTCTTGGCCCCATCTTGTACATTGTCAAAGCTTACTTCGTGTAGTGACCGAAAAGAGTCTTCTGATTGATGAGGAAATATGCTCTCTAATACAAAAACCTGCCCTTGAGAACTAGGGTCTCTAGCAAGCAAGGGAGAGGAAAATCTGGGTATGTCCTCCAAAACATTCTTAGCACTAGGGATCTCGATCAAATTAACAATACCATTACTTTTTGCAACCATAAGTTTACCCTTAGACCACCATGCAATCTGGAGGTCCTGATGCCATCTGGAGGTCCTGATGCCATCTGGAGGTCCTGAAGCCCGATACACATCTGCTGGAGGTCCTGAAGCTCGGTACACATCAGCTGGTGGTCCTGAAGCCCTATACACATCTGTTGGTGGTCCTGAAGCCCCAGCCATAAAGTTCTGCAAAACAAGGATTATGAAAAATATTCAGAATTGTCTTGGAATAAAAATTTCAGTTGTATATTCTTTGAAAGTGCTTGTTGTCCAAATATCATGCCATGTATCAGACCTATGCATCAAGAAAAGGCATTCTATGAACACTTTATAGCAACAATTTTGTTTCTAGACAACATAAGTACTCTTCCATTATCATGTCACATAAGAGTATATGTATCCTCCAAGGTCTGAGTGCATGATTAATAAATTGCAATCACACACCAGAAAGGACATCCGAAACAACCCAAACACTAGCATTGCAACAGAAATACTGAGAAGAAAATTCTGGTGGAACTTTTGCAGTATATATATTCTGCTCATGGAAGTTGAATTTTGATTCTTACAAAATAGAAATGTTGATTGTTAGCTATATGGATGCTGCCCTTGTAATCAGTGTATCTAGGTCTAGTACCAAAACAACACCTAGGTTTTTCGCATACTAATGTAATCAGTGTCCCTAGTACTCAAGGGCTTGAACCCTATTACTGTGAGTTGAGTAGTAAAAAACCTTACACAATACGACTAAGTTATATTTCCTAAAATGATAAAACATATTTGCAAAACTTTGCATAGGTCCTTCATTTATTGAGTTGCACTAAATGAAAGAAAAAGGGGTGGTTTAAATGACTAGAAGGCAAGGATTTGAACCCTGTAAGTGTGAGTTGCAGTAACAAAATTTACAGAATAGAACATAGTTATATTTCCGAATACATATTGGCAAAAAGTTTGTCCAGATCCTTTATTTACCATGTGTTAAAAAGTCATAAACAAGGCAAAATCTACCCCAAAATTAATAAAGAAAAGAGGCAATTTTTTTGTTTCAGGGGATGGGGGGTTCTGAATATGGTTTGGGCCTTGCATTTTGAGTGGTTAGGCACACATTGTGAGCACATTTGGCACAAAGTTACATTGGAAGCTAGATCACAATCAATGTGTGCTATTAAACGGCTAAATGGCCTTCATCCATTTATAATGAAAAAATGAGGAACCACTATGATGATGATATGTAGGAGATTTAAAAAACGTCAAAGCATAAGAGGTTTGGCAGGCATATTGGAAAATATGGCTAGTGATGACAGACAAGGCTGTCACTAGTATGGCATGAATCCCATCATTGATCCCGCTTGACATTAACATAATCAGGCTTGACTTGGCCTGAACTTATTTTTTTGCTCTTGTTTAAGGAGGAATATCATGCGCCCATAGACTTGTAATAAAGTTAGTCAAGTACACTAGAGTTGCATGGCACACTGCCTTCGCCATCATGGTTTACTTTCATGTGGTATGCTTTGTCTAAGTGTCAAAGGCTGCTTCAATAATAAAAAATGTTAAGAGACAACTCCCTATAGATAGATAGATAGATAGATATACATAAATGCATACATATAAGAATATGACAGGAGGTGTTTTTTGCTAGTTTGGAGGGTTGAACCCTTCTAGAAAGGTATATCAGCAAAAACACACTAACCCAGAATTCATCTCCATCAGTCAAGATCCATGTTAACCCTGAATCTAAATGTCTACACACTACAAGGGGTTTGATCCTCATCAATCATCTTAATGTTTCACCCCTATTAGGAGAAACTTACGTTGAACATTTGCAATGAACTTGATCGCACAAAGGGCATGCTTTCAGCACCCCAATCAGTCAGGCTGGGCTGTTGAAGGTCCTTGCATGGCATTAGAAACCCAAAATATATTCATAAAAATAACACTCTTTTAATCAACCTGCATTTGTTATTTTCTCAAGTGTTTGC
>LPNX010818339.1:1072011-1083613 GCA_001517045.1 Pseudotsuga menziesii | reverse complement strand
ATGCGTTTTGAGGGCTTCTATCTAGCACATGAGTAAAAAATCAAGTTTTCATCGCCAAATTTGGCCAAAAAGTGTTACCCATCTTCATGGAATCACCCTCATATACAAAATCATATATGAGGATGCCATGTTCAATATAGTGGAACACTAGCTCCTTTACAATATTTGATTACATCATATGATACGGGTAACAAGACCACGTATATTACAAAGGTGGATCGAAGCCGCAATATACAATGATGATTCTTCAAAATCTGGAAGTTGTGTAGTTGAACATAACACAATCTTGCGCAACTTAGGCTATAAATGTGAACCTAAGGTCTTCGTCGAAATCTAAAGGAACCAGTACAATCCCTACCATGTGAATAGATGTGATGAAGTCGAACATAGAAGGAACTCAACAGAATGTCAGAAATAAGTGATACTGACAACTGAAGCAAAGGAATTCACCAATAATGGTAGTGAAACCTAAGATACCATCGTCAAAACTCTAGGTATTCATCTTTAGGAGGTGTTGATGAGAAATCGTATTGTGATGAGGAAGGCAGTGAATACTCCAACGGATCACAAGAGTGACTAGGAAATGGATATGGGAAGGTAGACACAAGTAATTTCAGATAGGATAATGATGGAATCAGGATAATAATTAGATGAAGGGATAGATCCTTGAACAGTGAGTGCGACACAGAGATGACCCAAGGTATCTTTTGACTTACAGATAGGACAACTAGACTTATCTGCCATGTTTGGATACATGATCACATTCCCCATGTATAAAGGACAAGTGGAGGAGTAAAAACTTAAAGTGATAGCTGAGCTAAAAGTGTAAACTGAAACATGAGTATCAAAAAGTTCATAGAGTGCTTTGTTCAATGATGGCATGCTATCACTGTTTATAAACCAAAGAGAGTACTTCTTCCTTATCTTTTCTATTAAATTTTAACGAGTCCAAGAAATTCAACTCAGATCTCTCTTCATTTTTTACAAGGTTGAAGAGGGGAGAGAATAATACTTGATAATGTCACTGATTCATGGATTTTACGATCCCGAACTAGTACATGCTCGCTGGTGTTTTCATATTTTGAGAGTTCTGTTGTAAAAGAATGTTTCCTATCGCTAGTGTTTAAGAGGCCATCAACATACTGGGGTTGAAAGAGAGATGCAAATGGTTCTACAAGTATATATAAACAAGTTCAGAAATTGGAATGGTGCATACCTTAGCCAAACGAAGGTTGATCCAAGAAGCCCTTCAATCTTCTTCTTGCTCCTTTTGCTCCAAGAGACCTGCAAAATGAATTATACCTTCCTCAAACCAATATGACCACATATAAAGTAATGATAATCAAAGTAATATGAAATCCTAGTCTGATTAACATAAACATTTGATCCTAAACAGAGATTCACTCACACATTGAAGAATGATTTGGGAAGAAGAAGGACATCACGTCTTTATTAATCATGAAAAGAAGTACAAATATACCTTCTCTTTAAGTTGGGCACCTCATGAAACCTTGATCTAGTTTTGTTGCTTCTCTTCTCCAAGAAACTCAGCCTCCAAGCTCTGCAACACAAGGAGAAATATTCTAGGGAAAAGGTGGGGGGAATGAGAGTCCCAATTCCTCCATCATAACAATGCAAATATTCAAGTCCCCTCTCATGGACCTCCCTACCTCTATTTATATGTTTCTGAAGAGATAGGGTAAAATACAAAGTAGTTACAACCAAAGGATTCAGTTGCATAACCACCCAAACTACCCAAAATTCGAGAAACTTCTTTTTTTGACATGTATAGGAAAAATACACGGGTTTCAGATACAACTGTCACGTATTCAATGGACATACGTGGGTTACAGTAACAATACTCACATATGATTTGTGGGTTGCAATGTAAATAGTCATGAATTCAGGGAATACGTGGGTATCATGTAGAACAAGTCGCGTATAAAAAGTGGAATACGTGGATTTCCTTAAGAAAACTCGCGTATACATCAAAAAATCTCATTTTTAGGGTACTTTTGGGCATTTTCAGACTTTGGTGTCTTCTAAAAAAACATACTTTAAAACAAGCAAATGCTTCAAAATGAGAAAACAAAAACAGGCTATAACATCTGGCTCCTACTGCGAGATGAAGTCCTCCTTGTGAGGATTCAAGAACCTATAGATCAGTGCCTTCTGTGTTGTAACTGGAACTGCCTTCTACTCTGCAAAATATCCATTGCGCCATGGAGTCTTTATTCAAATCTTCACACCGGTATATACAATGAAGATCAAATCTCTTTCCTTAAAAACTGTAAAAATGTTTGAGGAATCGTCCATTAACCGAATTAGACAATTCCTCACCATCCAAGGTCTGTAACACAAAAGTATTATTCTCCAGAATCTTTGATACTATGAAAGGACCAAACCATAAATTATCAAACTTACCATATTTTCCTTTATGTTCCTTTCTAGCATCCCATCTCAAAACCATATCTCCATTAAAAAAGGTGTTCTATTTGATCTTTATATCAAACCTTTCTTTGATCTTCGTTCTATACAGCTGAGTCTTTCCTTCTACTGATTCACACTCCTGCTGTAATTCGATTAGTGTATAAATTCTCCTTTGAATGTCATTGGGTTCCTCTTGACTATCTTGAAGAAATTTCATCACTGGAATACCAAGTTGAACAGGAAACACTACATCAGTGCCATATACCAATTGAAAAGGAGAATTTCCAATTGCCTTTTTAATTGTTATCATGTTAGCCCACAGTGCATATTTTAACATTGAGTCCCATGACCTTTTACTCTGATTCAACAACTTCTTGATGCTTTGAATAATGCTTTTATTGGTTGACTCAGCTAACCCATTTCCTTGAGGGTAATAAGGTGTTGAGTGCTTCAAAACAATCCCATTCTCTTCACAAAATGTCACCGTAGCTTTGGACTTAAAATCTTTAGCATTATCAGTCAATAACTTCTTGGGACATCCAAATCTACTAAGAATATTTCCTGAATAAAATCAATGATTACCTTGTCTGTTGCATTTCTTGTGGGGATAGCTTCTACCCATTTGGTGAAGAAATCTGTAGCTGTCAAAATCCATTTATGCTGCCCTGAAGGAGAAGGATTTATCTCCCCTATGAAGTCCAGACCCCACTGCTGAAAAGGAGCATTCACTGCAGTAAACTTCAATGGTAAAGATACTAACTTTTTCTTACCAGCAAATTTTTGACATGGGATACAAGCTCTTACCTACTGGTATACATCAGAGAACAAAGAAGGCCAATAGTATCCGAACCTCAAGATTTTATAAGTTGTTTCCTTCCAATACTTATGTCCCCCACAAGCACCTTCATGTGATTCAGAGATTACCTCTTCAATTTCTAGCTTGTCCAAACATCTAAGCAAAATGCCCCCTAGATATTTCCAAAACAATTGTTGTTCTATCAAACAATATTTAGTAGCTCTCAACTTCAATGACCTAGCAGCCTTCTTATCTAGATGTTCTGGACATTGTAAATACAAAAGAAAGTGTACAATGTCTACATACCATGTGGATTCTGCATACTGCTCCATAATTCTTTCCTTCTCTTGTTATACTTGCAATTCTTCCCGTACAAGTTGTTCTTCCATCAGATGAAGACCTAAAGCTTGACAATTTGAATCAGCTAACAATTTAGCCAAACCCTGTCCCTTCACTAGTTTTGTAGGCTTAATGTCCACGTCATATTCCATTATCTTTGCAATCAATTCCCCCCCTTTTCCTTCACTATCAGGTTGATTTAATATATCCTTAATGGCAGCATTAGGAACATAAGCAATAACTTTAGAATGTGAAACGTAAATTCTAAAAAACTTTAATGCTTTTACCAATGAATAAGCTTCTTTCTCCAAAGTGTTGTACTTCAAATCTAAGTCTCTAAGGGTCTTACTAAAAAATGCAATTGGATGCTCAAGTCCATCATTATTCTTCTGTAACAAAATAGCTGCTAAAGTATCCTCTGATGCAAAAGAAAAAGTCAAAAATTCCTTTGAAAAATCAGGACTTACTAGCACTGGTGCCTTTGTAAGAGCCATCTTAATCTTCTCAAATGAATTCTTAGCTTCTACAGTCCACTTCACTTCCTGATCTTTTTTCAACATGGTTGTTATTTGTTTAATGGTTTCAGCAAAATTTGTTATGAACCAACACAGAAAATTTATTTTTCCAATAAAAGATTACACATCCTTCTTACTTCTTGGTAAACTGATTTTCAAAATAGATTTTACCCTTTCTGGATCTATCCTTATGCCATCATCTGAAACCAAATGACCCAACAACTTACCCTCCTGTACATCAAAATGTGACTTTTTGGGATTGAGAAACAGTCCATATTTTCTACATTTCAAGAAAGTTTGTTTTAGGTGTTTTAAGTGCTCATCATCAAACTGTGAAAAGACTGTTATGTCATCCAAATAGATCACCACAAACTTATCCTTGTCTCCAACAAAGGCTATGTCCATAGCTCTTTGAAAGGTAGCTCTAGCATTCATTAATCCAAATGGAATTTTGTCGTACATAAAAGTACCCCAAGGGGTAGTAAAGGTTGTCTTTTCTCTATCATCAGGGTGCATTGCAATTTGGTTATACCCTGAAAAACCATCTACCATTGAGATCCTTTGTGCACCCACCACCTTCTGCAATATTTGTTCAACCTTTGGTAAAGGATAGTTATCTTTAAGTGAAGACCTATTCAGATTACGAAATTCAACACACAATCTTATTTCACCATTATTTTTTCTGACAAGTACTAGATTTTCTACCCATGAAGAATATCGAAGAGGAACAATAATCTTAGCATCGAACAATTTTTTTACCTCCTTTTCTATAATGGGGAATAGAGCAAGATTGATTCTCCTTAATTTCTATCTGAATGGTTTGACATTTGGTTTCAAAGGAACTTTATGTTGTATAATACTAGTATCATAAGTCTTCAAATCCTTGTACGACCAAGCAAAAATATCAACATATTATTTTAATAGCTTGATGTACCTGTTTCTTTGCTATGTTGTAAGTGCCTTTGAGAACTTCACTATCCTAGGGTGCTCCTTGGTTCCAATATTACAATCCATTCCATTTTCCTCTGAAGAATGCATAGCTGGTTTTAAGGGGGTATCATCCTTCGAAAAAATCCTCTCTAAAGGAACCAAACCCTTAGGAATAAAATTACTTTTCAGCTCTATGATTTTGTGACCTGCAATTTCATTTTTTTCAACATCCTTAGTATATTCAGTTTCATCATCATGTTCTTGGTCAATTAAGGAATTATAGAACTCACCAGTCAGCTCTAAAAACATTTTAATCTCTAAATCATCCTTTAAAACTCTCCATTTCTTTATATTATCAGTCACAAAAGTTCTGTACCTAACTTCAATAGGATATTTCAGTTGAGTTGTTTTAGGAATCCTGAAATGTGTAGCTGCTAGGGCAAGAGAATCAGCAGTTTGGTTATGATCCCTAGGAATATAAGAAATATTAAAAGCCACAAAGAAATTATCTATCATATCACATACTTCATTCTTGTACACTTTCAACAAATCTTGCCTTACTTGATAGTTATTCCTTACTTGTTGAACAACCAACTCGGAGTCGCCATAAACAGAGATTTGTTGAATACCTAAATCTTTTGCAGCTCTCAAACCTAATAACATAGCTTCATACTCTGTTGTATTATTAGTGGTAACAAATTCTAACTTATACATTAATCTTACCACTTCACCACCAAGAGATATCAAGACAACTCCTGCTCCAGCACCTTCTTTAGATGATGATCCATCAAAATACATTTTCCAAAGTTCATCCTCCTATTCCCTAGTACATTTAACTAATTTTTCTTTTTCAACCTGTAACATACCAGCAGCATCATTATCATCACTAAAGTGCAACATACAAGTCCCCAAATCCTTTTCAACAGCATATAATGGATGATTTGTAGGATTCCTGTCATCAGTCACAATATAAGCAAATTGTAACTCTCTATACAACCTTCTATTCTCACCTCCAAAGACAGAGATGGTTTCATATGTTAAGTCCACCTGTAAAGTTTCCCCTACTTTCTTAGCCCAAGATATAGAAATGAGCATTTCAAATTTAGGTGTGATATCCGCCACTACTACATCCATAATAACACTTTTCATTGGTAGTTGAGCTAAGCTAACCACCATGTCCTTTATCACTCCTAAACATTTTACAGCTCTAGAATCGAAAACATACAAATCATGATAAGATTTTGTTATGCTCAATCCTAAAGCCTCCATCACTGCTTTTGGAATTAGATTATGAGATGCTCCTGAATCCAAAAGACAATTATGTATCATCTGCTCATGGATGGTTAATGTGGTGTAAAAAGGTGGGGATGCACTTGCATCATTTTTAGTTTTGTCTACCAAAGTTGATCCAATAAAAATTTGGGGATTTTCCTCCTATAAATTTACTGTGTCAGAGGGTACCTGACTGGTTGCTGAACCTATCATTTTCAAAATTGAATTTTTATACGAAGGATTTTTTATCAACTCGGTGAAAGGCATGGGGATTTTAATTTTGCACAATTCATTGTCAAGATTAAAATTTTGCATGTTCTTATTCACTTCTTCCACTTCAATAACTTTCTCTGGTTTATCCTAATTCTGTCTTTTTCCTAATGCTGGATTAGATTGTTGTTTAGGAGGAAGAATTGCCTTCTTTTTAGGGTTTTGAACCACCTATTTTGGTCTTGATCTCAAATTTATGGTTGTCTTTGGATCAGACTGATATATATCAAAATTTACTTCAAGGTTTAAATCATCTTCTGTCTGAAAAACATCTGCATCATAATATTCAGAATTTAAAAAATCTTCCCCAATCACAAAACCTTCAGTCAACTGTTCTCCAAAATAATTTATGTCTTGATCTGGATCCTCAAATGGCTCTTCTTCTTCTATTTCTCCTTCATTAGTGACATTGTTTTGAAGTGGGGGCGGCACATTTTGATCTTCAGCTTCTCTCCTTTCTCTCTGTATGTCATTATTTCTTCTCTCTCTGGGAATAAAACGAGGTGAAAACTGTCTTCTAAATTGATTTGGATTATTAGGGTTTCTATCCCCCTCTTGAACAGGCCTATTGGAATTTTTTTCTAATTCCAATTTGTTTAGTTTTGTTGTTAGGATTTTCACTAATTTTGTCATCTCATCAATTTTACCATCTGCAGATTGTGATGTTGAAACTACTGGAGTTGCCTCCTTCTTACCCTTTCTGTCATAAACTTGTTGAGCTAAGTTTCCCTTCAGTATGTTAGAAGCAAGAATATTAGATTCTACTTCTAATGTTGCTTCTTGCATATTAAGTAAAGTAATAGGTCTTCTTTCTCTCAAGAGTAAGAAAAACTCATGGTCAAAAGCATTAGCATAAGTGAGTTTCACAGAAGTTTCAGAAGGTTTAATCTCTTCAGGGATTCTACCATACATTTTATTGAACCTCTTAGAGAAATCAGCTATAGTTTCATCTTTCTTCCTTCTTAGGGCTCTGACCTCTGTAATGTAATATGTATGATCCTTAGTATCACCCCACTATCTCATGAAAACATCCTGAAGCTCCTCTGTTAAAGTAATGGAATTTGTTGGTAACTCTCTGGACCATTTTCTGACCTCTCCATCCAAACACTGTACGAACATCCTCATCCACACATCTTTTGACTCGATATTCTGATTATCTACATAGCTGAGAAATTCATCCCAGTGCTCCTCAGTTGTTGTATCACCTTGTCCATTAAACCTAGGTAATTACTTTTGGTAATCTCCACCAGGAAGAGCATTTAAGGGCTGAGGTAAAACTAAAGGTGCATGCCTAGCTGCTACCATTCGATCGATCATATCTAATGGTTGTTGTTGGGATGCCATTTTTAAACTGACTGGTTTAGATGAAGGAAAAACTTGACTGGAACTTGGCTGAAAAGGACTCTTACTGACTTTAAAGTGAAATAAAGGGATTTTCCCATGAGATAAGGATTTTGCTTTCTTGAAAGGCTGAGGATCAGTAAAAATTTGAAAATTGCTAACAGGGATTGTACGTTTCAACCAGGATGAATCTTGTTCTTCTTCCTTTGAAACAGAAAATGGTGACAATAGGTCTATTTGGTCAGGGTTACATAAGGGTGGAGATGGCTGAGACCTTTTGATTTTTCTAGCTGTTTTCAGAATTTGCTCTGGATCTGAGACACCCAAGTGTAAAGGTGAACTAGGTCTACTTCTTATTCCAACTCCCTTAGTAGCCACTGTGAACTATTTGGTGAAATGTAGTCTTAAAAATTTGTTGGTTTTAGTCCACCTCTCAAAACCAGTTGAATGATGAATAACCCAGGGAAATTATGCTTCAACTTCGTCCCCGGAAATGGCGCCAAAGATGTTAGTGCTAGAAATTGTTCTCAGACTACTAAAGAACAAGCCAACACAATCTCATAAAACAAAATTAAGTAAAACGGTTTTTTTAGGGTTTTGGTTTTGCAGTTTCTAAACAAGAGGGTAAAACTCATAAGGCTAAAACAAAAACTAAATCATGCACAACATAAGACTGAGATGTATAATATATGTAACATAAACCAGAAAAGCATAAGAACATAACTGAGTTTCATCCATAGTTCATAAGAATTCCATGAGAAACAACCTTAAACAAGAAATGAATTCATAAACTGAGTGATCACACTAATCAGAAATGAAACCAGCATAGAAGATAAAATGGGCTTATAGATTGCATATATAACATAATCAGTAATCCAACATGCATAAGAGTTTTCTGAAACTTAGCTCTGTATAGTACCTGAAAGCCTGCCCTTGTACAAAAATTTGAACCTCCTATCATTCTACAGTCTTACTTTTATCTTAGTTACCAAAAATAGTTACATAACTAAAAAACTGCTTTTTAGGTCATACCACCGAATCACATAACAAAATAAAATTGTTCACACTAAACTAATTTCTTTACAAAAATTAACTAATAACACCTATCACTTAAAGCATTTTACAAATCTTTAGCAGCCTCTACCAAAAGGGCTATCCCCTCCAATGCTTGAGTCTTTCTCCTTGTTTTCTGATGATCAGCTTCTAGGTCTTCAACTCTTTTTGATAGCTCATGATTTTGTTGTGTTATGTCTTGAACAGTCTACTTCAATTCTGCACACAGACTTTGTGTCTGTCTTTTTCTCTTCAAAGCTTTCTTGGAGACTGCGATTAACTCTTAGTAATGGCTATTTACCTCTTCTAAATCCTCTCTTAATCTTTTGTTAGCAACTACTAACCCTTCATTTGTTTCATGCAGGAATTCTATCTTGTACTTATATTGTTTGATGCTTCTCTGTAAGTTCTCATTCTCTGAATCAATACATTGTCCTTCTGAGGCTGAAGGCATTCCTTCTGGCATCCAAGGAATCTTCAATCTCTTAAAGATCTCATCATCCTCTTCTTGTTGCTTTGTCATATTTACAGGAACCCCTGGAGACCCATTAACTTCAAAACTGCATTGAGCTGATGGTTCTGCAATCCTTTCTTTCTCTGCACAAAACCTTGTCATGACTGAGTGCTACTTCATTAAATCATCCTGATGATGGCTTAAATTTACTTTCCTTCGAACATGTTTTAATAGCTCTAAGATTTTAGTTTCAGTTGAGGCTAACTTATCCTTTAAAGGAACTTGTTCCTTACCTTTCATCTCTTTTACATCTAAGCTTTCATCCTCTTCTAACTCTTCTTAGGAAGAACAGTCTTCTATCACTGTGATTTTATCCTGAGCTAACTTAGGGTTTAAGAACTTTTTCATGTTCAATCTCAATTTATTCTTGGTTCTGGTCTTAGGTCTCCAGCCTACCCCAATCTCTCCCAACATGCTCAAATTTTTTCCTTGGTGCTTTATGGCTACTAGCTGAAACACCTTTCTTTTGACTCCTTGTGACACCATCTTCTCTTCAGACTATTCCTGTAAACCTTGTACACTGTCAGCCCTAGCTTCATCGATCAGTGGTTTTTCCTTACTTTCTAACTGTACTCCTGTATGGACTTGTTCTTATTCTAACAAAATTTCATCTACTCCCTGATTTACTTTTTCATTAAGGGTATTTTCTACATGATCTAAATCCTGCGTTGAACCTTCGATATTTCATCTTCATCAACTTTATTCTGTTGTTCATTTTCAGGATTTTCATCCCTTTGTGTCACAGACTTTATTTGCACGCTATCTTCTTCTGCTTCGACTATGACCTTTTTCTTCAATTTCTTGACTAAATTATGTGCTTTGTTCACCTGTCTTTTCTTTGATTGGTCTTCTTTCTCACATTGAAACCTAGACCAGAATAGAAAATAGTCCTACGTCTTTTCCTTCTTTTGGAGCACTGTACTTATGATTAACTTTATCAAACCATGATGAAAAATGGACTGCTCAGTATGATCTTGATGCTCTTTTACTCTGTTGGCCATATTTTGCATACTTTTTAGGAAAAATAAAGGAAGGTTCATCTTTTCTTCATGATTTAGATGTTGCGGAAACCTAAAGTGATATTTAAACACAAATGCATATCTTCCTTCACAAGTTACATAGCTTTGCAGAATTTTGATTGGTTCTCTCCACTCTGGTTTGAAATTCTGTATATGCACTCCTTTACCCCAGTCTGCAACAACATTTGGAAGCAAGTAATTCTGTGAATTAAAGGTAAAAGGCACCCTCTTGAACCAATATTCACCTTCACCATGAATTCAAGTAGCCTCTGCTATTAGCTCTCTAGTCAACTCAATTTTTAGGGTGTCAAATGTGACTATGTCATTGTCCAATCCCTGAGCAAATTTGTATGAAACTTATGTGTGATGGCCATCAATCTTCTCAAAATAATTCAACCATCCTGCCTCTAAAAATAACCTTGCACAGTCAGGGAAATCTTGAACCCAAGACATATCTGAGGGTTCAACCCTACTTGTTTTCCCACTCCTCTTCATTCTAGATGATTGGTCTTAATTGTGCTTCCTTCAATAAAGAGTTTAACACTATTTGAATGTTTTCAAATTTAACAGTCAATCATATGCTAAGAAAATTAAACCCTTGACATGAATTTTACTTCTCAAACTGATAAGTTTCGACCCTACTAACAGAAAAGATTTGACATTGAGCAAAAATTGAGTTTATGAACTGGCATTCTTAGTTAATATCAATAACTAATCCTCTGTCAAAGCGAACCCGAACTCATGGAACATGTTAGTAATCCGTTTGATACCTATCTGAATAATGAATTCGGTTGCTAGAAATCTGCTTTCCTGTCTTCCCAAGTGTCCAATATCCTTCTTAAGTCTATCTCTAGCTGCCATGACAGTGCTAAATAGTTACCCTACAAACCCTAAATAGCCGACCTTCTTCATTCTTCAACCACAAACTGCCAGGTCTTCAAACGGTTTCTATGATCTTCATGCATTCAGGAAATGCGTAGTTGATAGCAAATTATCTTCATCGTGCATAATCATTATCGTGCAAGTACTCTGTATCTTCTAACCTACGAACAACCGCAACTCACCCAAATGATTCTTTGCCTGATCTCACAACACTTGTCACAATGATTATTGTAGCTGAAAC
>LPNX010818339.1:1035940-1070810 GCA_001517045.1 Pseudotsuga menziesii | reverse complement strand
AGTTGATAGCAAATTATCTTCATCGTGCATAATCATTATCGTGCAAGTACTCTGTATCTTCTAACCTACGAACAACCGCAACTCACCCAAATGATTCTTTGCCTAATCTTACAACACTTGTCACAATGATTATTGTAGCTGAAACACGTATCAAACTCCTCGACAGGTGTGAAAAACTTCTCTTATGCACAAATTTTGAAAATTACAAACCAAAATCATAACTTTTTCAAATGGCACGATTTTCTTGTAGCACCCTTGTTTACCTTTTCTGAGCTTGCGCTACAAGAATATTTGTTTTAATAATTTTTTAACCAAAACTCACAACAAGGTGTTAAACTTTAGTTAATAGTTTCAAATAAAACTTTATGATATTCTTTTAGAACCTTTAAGCAATATATACATTCTATAAGCCCCTAAAAATCATGAAATTCACTAAGTAAAACCAAAATTAAAAGAAAACCTATTAAATCAATTATAAGTATAAGCCTGAAATCAAAGAAAAATTTAAAAAAAACTAAGGTCAAAAATTTAAAATTAAAATTAAAAAAACCATACTTTAAAACAAGCAAATTCTTGAAAATGAGAAAACAAAAATAGGCTATAACACATAGCTTACAAGGGAACTTAAGTTTGCACTTCGAACGACCAATTTTCTCCACGGTGTTAACATGACTAGCAGTGGCTGACTGTTTTCTCTCAGCATGATCTACAGAGGCTGAGAGTTTGCCCCCAGCATGACTTACAGAAGCTGAGAGACTGGGTCCAACCTGACTAAGAGAGGTTGGTTGTTGAGAGACTTCCGAATGTTCAAAAACGGGATGACCTTGAAACCAAACTCTTTGTACCTCTACACCGACAGGGCATAGATAAGTAAGGTGGTCTCCCTCACAAAGCCTACAAGGAAACTTGGGCTTGTGTTTTAAACGATTAGTCTTCTCAACATATTCAACATGACTTGCAGTGGCTAACTATTTGTCCTCAACATGAACCACGGAGGCTAAGAGACTACCCCCAGCATGACCTACAAAGGCTAAGATACTGGGTCCAACATGACCTGCAAAGGTTGGATGGGTAAGATCAATATGCTTTGCAGCAGTTGAGTGTGTGCCCCCAACATGAACTTTGGACGTTGGGTGGAGAGGTTCAACTTAAACTACAAAGGTTGAACGGGTTCCCTCAGCATGAGCTGCAAAGGTTGAGTGACTGGATCCAACAAGACCTGGAAATTTTGGAAGGATCCCACCAGCATGATCAGCAGAAGTTGGATGGTGAAGATCAACTTGAATTGCAAAGGTTGAGTGCTTAGATCCAACATGACCTACAGAGGTTGGATAGATGCCCCCAGCATGAACTGCAAAGGCTGGGTGGTGAGATTCAACTTGACTGTAGAGATTGAATGGGTGCCCCTTTGCTTATGTGTCTTCTTCCTATTCCTCCTTCTTTTACTCCTTTTAGACTGTCACTTACTAGTATCAGTACTTTCACCGCGTGAGGTAGAAGGAGGAGGAGAAGCAGCTACAGGTGAAGGGGAAGTAGTGTTTTGATGCCCTTGATATAATGAGATTACTTGAGAATCATCAGGGGCATTCAGGACAGTTAGAGTGGAAAACAACCACATCGGTAGCCCTACGGTGAATCCAGGTAGATTCAAGGTGGCCATCAAAGGAACACCAACATTCCCTATGAGAGGAATAGTAAAAGGAGTTCCTGGCATGGGGATATCTTGGTTGGTGTTCAAAGGGGTGTTAGCCATAGTTTCAAACAATAAGACAAAGTTTGAGGTTGACATGCAACCAATAGTACAAAGAACACACCACTAAAAAAATACCTAGGTATCAAGCCAGGAAAAAAAAGATGCCTTCCAAAGGAAATTCTAGGATGATGAGGGCCCAGAACTAACCAGTGAAGGAAGGAGAGTAGTTACTTGAAGTCTAGTGAAGATCCCTCTCGGTGCAAGCGCTGAAATCACCTAACCATCCTCCCATATTGTCTACCGAGGTTACCTTCCAAGTCTACCCTAGGTACACTGGAAATTGCCTTCCAATGCCACCCGTGTAATATCCTAGCAGACAAGATACTAAGGCTACCAAAATCGTAGAGAAATTCTGGCGGAACAGTCGTCAGACCAGCTAGTGCACATGGGTAGGGTAGCAAATCCTGAAACCCAAACGGTACCAAGCACCATACGGGGCCGAGAGGAGGTACTAGATGAGTCCCGAAATGTGCACCAGCTCTGGTGTATGCTTTATTGAGAATTGGAGGGGCATCTCCAACAAATCAGTATCACATGACCTCGTGCTTGACTCCTATGTGAGAGGAGCTTTTTGGTGTCTTTCCCAACGAACTTGGATTTCCTAATAGATAGGCCACTATGTTTGAGTTTTTAGTATTGGGCGGTTAAGATATCCCTAACCCAAAACACTAGCCTAGACTAGTGTGTGTCGTCCCTAGAAATAAACAGTTACTAATGAATTTTAAATATTAAGCGCTTATTTTAAAGGGTTGCTAATTACTCAAAGGCGCTGGTGGAGGTGAAACCAATAGTGTTTTGACTCAATGTTGAAACAAGATGACTAAGCAAAGAGAAATGAAATGCAAAAAAAGAAAAAACTATTATCTTTCTTTTTCAAATAGAAAACTTGAAAGCCACAAAAGAAAGAATTATTTCTAGTTTTTCAAGAATAATGATATGCATTGCATTAAAGACAAAACCCTAATCTACATGCATATTAAAAATACTATATATTATTTTTCTTTTTCTTGTATAAATGCAAAAGAAAAACTTACCTACAAAGTAAAGTATGCAGATAACAAGAACAAAGCAAAATGGACTTTGCAATACAACCACCAAACAGACTCTAGAATACCCTAAAGTCAATATAAACCCTGCTTGGAAGGAAGGCTTGCATAAGAGACAAGTCAACTATTTTGGCATGGTGAAGTTAACCAACAAAATAAGATGGAAACAAACACCAACAGGCTTCTGAACTCAGACAAATATCACTAACAGAGGCTGACCAGAAACATAAGCCAACAGTCAAACCAAGCAAAGGGGGTGGGGGGAATGAGCAAAGAGAAAACCTAAATGCTACAAAAAAAAATTGCAACCTAGATAAATAACACCCAAAAGGGATGACACTAAATCCCTGGAGTCATTCACCTGCAAAGAACCCCAAAAAACCTACCAAACAGCGCTCAAACAGCAGAAAAAACCACGAACATAAGGAAAAAACAGAAACATTGTTTTAGGGGCATACGCGAGTTTCCCTACTGATAGGTCGAGTGTCATACGCGGGTTGACATTATAGCAGGTCACGTGTACAAACCAGACACGTGACTGTGGAGTCTGAAACTCGCAGATGGGTGGGAAAAAGGCCCCAAAAAAATCCAAAAATTTCCTTAGGAAGGCAAGGGAGGTGTACTATTAGACTGAGAAGGTGTTCGTAAGTGGCAAGAAGGACATGAAAACTTGCAAAAGACTATAAGAAAGACAGAGAAAACCCCAAACAGACAAGGCTCTCCCTAGCAGAGTCGTCAGTTCTGTTGTAAAGAAATGTTTCCTATGGCTATGGTTTAAGAGGCCATCAACCTATTGGGGTTGAAAGAGAGATGCAAATGGTTCTGCAAGTATATATAAACAAGTTCAGAGATTGGAATGGTTCATACCTGAGACAAACGAAGGATGATCGAAGCATCCCTTCAATCTTCTTTTTGCTCCTCTTGCTCCAAGAGACCTGCAAAATGAATTATACCTTCCTCAAACCAATATGATCACATATAAAGTAATGATAATCAAAGTAATATGAAATCCTAATTTGATTAACATAAACATAGATTCAATCACACATTGAACAATGATTTGGGAAGAAGAAGGACGTCACATCTTTATTAATCATGAAAATAAGTACAAATATACCTTCTCTTCAAGTTGGGAACCTCACAAAACCTTGGTCTAGTTTTGTTGCTTCTCTTCTCCAAGGAAATCAGCCTCCAAGCTCTACAACACAAGGAGAAAGCTTCTAGGGCAAAGGTGGGGGGAATGAGAGTCCCAATTCCTCGAGCATAACAATGCAAAGTTTCAAGTCCCCTCTCATGGACCTCCCTACCTCTATTTATATGTTTCTGAAGAGATAGGATCGAAGACAAAGTAGTTACAACCGAAGGATTCAGTTGCATAACCACCCAAACTACCCAAAATTTGAGAAACTTCTTTTTTTGACATCTACAAGAAAAATACGTGGGTTTCAGAGACAACAGTCATGTATTCAAGGGACATATGTGGGTTGCATTAACAATACTCGCATATGATCCGTGGGTTGCAATGTAAATAGTCTCAAATTCAGGGAATACGCGGGTATCATGTAGAACAAGTCGTGTATAAAAAGTGGAATACGCGGGTTTCCTTAAGGAAACTCGCATATACATCCAAAAAATATCATTTTTAGGGTACTTTTGGGAATTTTTAGACTTTGGTGTCTTCTTGAAAGTTTTAGCTGACTCAAATACCTTTATAACGGTGCAGAGAAGAGTTTAAACGGATTTACAAAACTCTCGATATGGGTCCTCCAATATAGGTTTTTTTTCAGTGACTTTCATGAAGTGTCATCATGGAAGTGTCGACATGCGACGGAATCATGGGAAAGTGGTCACAGGAAGAGATGTGTCATTTTGAGCTATAACAGATATGGCTAAGCCACTTGAGACCTTCAAACCGGTAAACATCAAAGTTTCCTTGGCTTATCTGATGAGCAAAATGAGGCCTCCAATCACTAAGATGAATAGGTAAGGAGAGAGCGGGCATCCCTGTCGGATACCCCTACTACCTTTTAAGGAGGGTCATAGACCTCCATTAATTAGGACAGAGAACCTAGCTGTAGACATGCAGCACATAATTCAATCAACAATATCAGACGTTAATCCAATTTAAACAAGAATTAGTCTAAGATATGACCAGTCTACTTTATCATAAGCCTTCAATAAATCTAGTTTGAGAAAAAAGGCATTATTTTTATGAATTTTAACGAGTGTAAACACTCTTGTACTACTCCAAAAACATTCGTTATTTTCCTATCAAGCAAGAATAAAAATTGCTCCTACGATATGAATTTGCCCAGATAAGGCTTCAGCCTTTCTGCTATGATATTGGAAACAAGTTTATAGAGTAAATTGCACAAGAAAATAGGCCAAAAGTCATTAAATGAATCAGGATGGTCCTTCTTGGGGATAACAGTCAGATAAGTTGAGCTAAGGGTCTCACTGCTCTTCTTTGATCTATGGATTTCTTCCACTACTTTTGTGATCTCATCCCCAAGGATATCGAAGAAGTGCCAATAAAATTCTATTGTCCACCGATCGAGGCCTGGAGTCTTACCCCGCACAAACAGCTTCAGATTATTTTTAACCTCCTACACAGTTACCGGTTGTCCAACCTTGATACATTCATCCGCCTCAAAGAATCGTGGAAAATGTTTTATAGTGTTCAAATGTTCCATCACATTTAGCTCCTGAGGTTGAGAGAAAATAGATCTAAAGTGTCCGACTGCAGTAGCTCTAATGGATTGGTGATCTTCAATGAAGGCCCCATCTTCAGTATGAATATCCCAAACAGATTTGATCATACGTTTATGATCAGAAAAATTATGGAAATATTTGGAATTGTTGTCACCTACCCAAGCCATATAGCACGGATTTTTTTACGGAAATTCTCTTCCTTTTTCCGTAGGAGGTCATCTCTAGCAGATTCCAAAGCCTGTAATCTCAATTTATGATCACTGGTGAAAAAAATTCATCCACCGTGGAAGAGAGAAATTGAATTTCAGTCTCAATATCGTCCAAATCTTTGGCATCCACGGCTTTCTATTTTCGCTCCCAATCCTATATCTCAAATCTCAATTTTTTCATCTTGTCAGTAATCCCATACATTACTGAGGAATAGTGTGCACTAGAGAGTAAAGACCACCTTGCTTTCACAAAAACACAAAATTGTTGGTTTTCAAGCCATACCAGGTTGAACTTAAAAGGGTAATTGGCCAAGCTCTTGTCGAAATCCACCTGGAATATAACTGCCTTATCGTCATAAATCCCCAATGAACTTGACCACGTTCTGAACTTACCAAAGGAATCACAAAGGTCCTCTACCAGAATAAAACGGTCTAATCGTTTGGCAAGACCTGCCTTCCCACACTTTCCATTAGACCAGGTAGGGGCAATAACACTAGGCACTATGTCCATTAGCTTCATATCTTCCAGTTTATTCCTGAAATAATCCGAGAGTAGGTCTTTAGCCTTGCCCTCCCCCCTGACTTCCTCCAGCGAGAATGTAAAGTTGAAATCCCCTGCCACTATGAGTGATCGATCATCAAGTAAACCAGACAAGAAGATGTTATCCCAATATTCCTGCCTTTTGGAATAAGGGGCATAAATATTAATAATTTTTAGGAAGTTCGAGTATCCCTAGATGCGGCCTTCCAGCCTAATGCATGCAACAATAATAAACGCCTTCAGATCAACTATAAGTGGGTTCCATCCAACCAACATCCCACCTGAATTCCCAATATAATCCCATGTTGAAACATGCCAAGACGATCTAACTTTCAGAAAGTAGTCACAGGTCGAACCAACATTTGTCAGTCTCTTGCAATAAAATTACAAATGGTTTTAAATTATCTAAAAACCCCTTTAAGGCAGCTCTTTTGGGCCTGTTATCTAGCCCTTGTATGTTGAGGGAGACAAAGATCATTTCGAAACCATTTGGGGGGGTGATGCATCTCTAAGAGCCCAATCAATGTCAATAGAAGTCAAACCAGAGTCACACGAAAGACCTTTGGCAAACAAAGAAGTACCTTAGGGTTTTGAAATAACGGCTCAGCCACCTCTCCCAACAAAACGAAGTCGGCAGGAGGTTTTACCTTACCCCTTCGTTTGGGTTTGCGAACAGAAACAAATGGTCTACTGATGGAGCATATGTCAAGAATGTATGAAACCTATGGGTTGGTCAAGTATATATTCAGTGGGTTAACATTCGCAATAGAGGCCAACATAGGAGGAGGAGAGCAATCCCCTACAGGAGAAGAGGAAATATGTATGGGAGGCAAGTCTCTAAAAACCCTAGGAAGAGGAGGGAAGTCATCCAAGTTTAATATGTAGTCATGTAAGGGTGGACTAGAACTATAACAGCGAGGCAAAATTGGAACTGAGGGGGGCTCATCCCTTTTCCTAGCACCCTCAGCTATCATAGACTCTAAAGAATCATCTAGAAGATATGAAGGCCTCGATGTACCCATGGCTAGTCCAGACTAGTCTAAAACTGAAAGAAACCCTAAAAGCTCCTCGACAGACAATAATTTTAAAAGTGTAGGGACAATATTGGCAAACTTACCTACAAACACTGCAGCCAACAAATGATCTAAGGGTAGCGAAAGGTTGAGACAATCAACTGCCTCCGGAGCAAAGTCCCAGAACTTCGAACCACCAGAAGGATATCGACGGAAAGTAGAGCAAAATGCCTTGGAATGACTCATTCCTCTGTGTCGATGGAAATGAAAAGGAACCTTCCATAATCAAGGTTATGTGTAAAGGAACCCCCCCCAAAAAAAACAACTTCCAATGCCTCAGGAATCCCAAGCTCCATATCCATCTCAACCAGAACCTGAGGAGCAATCCTGTCAAAACCCAGTAAGTGACAATCCTCAATGTGGGTAAACCTGCCTATGGAATTGGCGACAGCCCTGAAACACTTGATATTCCAACAAAATAGTGGAAAGCCAGGGAGAATCACCCATAATGATGTTTTGAAGAGTGGTCATTCGAGGGACAAAATGCACGTCCCATCGAGATAAGACCAAGGACCCCTTACCAAATACCCAAAACCTTTCCTCCACCTCCTTCCTATCCTCCTCCGATAGGAATGGAAAACAAACCAACAGTTAACTAAGGCTAGAACCCACAGAATATTTTGTATGAAGAACTTCAACTGCTCATGAATCCAATCAAGGAGCTCTGTTCTGGTGAGCTTCACAAACTTCATTTTTCCAACCAAAGAGCGATTGGACAATGTCGGTACCAAAGCCATCGTTACATCTCGTCCCAAGACACACAACAGTTTTCCAACCTAGACCTTCTCAAAGAAAAGCTTCTGTAGGATAACGGGAGGTTTTGCCACACCTTCACAGGATAAACCCTCACCATCAGTACTAGAAAAATGAACAACAGTCTCTGTGTCACCCTCCCCAAAACAACCCTTGTTGTGTACACGTATCATTGACAAGGGCGACGTGTCGGGAGGAGTGGGTAAAACAGTATCTGTTTGCATGACGAGAGATACCAAGAAAGTCCCGTGAACCGCCAAACCCACCGTAAATGAAAAACAACCAAAAGGATGAAAACCTAGTTATGGATTTAGGTCAAAAAAGATAATAATTCCCACTTTGAAATCCTAGTTGGTGTTGGGCTGAGAAAACCTCATCTTGACTCCAGGACCACAACTAAGCCACCCTGCCCATACATGGTATCTGGTGGACAACATCATCAAAATCGTGGCCCTTCGCAAGCCACTCACATAACCCTCAACTGAATGATTATTAACATCTGCCTCAAATAGCTTTGTTGTAATGCCAAAGTCAACAAGTCTCACCAAGCCCTTTTGCAGCTCCATACACGTGTTCTGCAATGGAACATTATTCTGTATATCCAAGTGAGTTTGTGTTGCCAGTTGATCGCCTGTCTGCCCCATTTTACCCAAAACCTCCAGCCATAATTGTATATGCGTATGTGGCACTGATTTTTTTGGTGTGAATGTTGGATACAAAAACTTCATGTTGTCAGGAGTTGTCTAATTAAAATTAAGTGCCAGTAACATGAAGTTTATGTTAAGCCAAGGAATGCAACTATTAAATTTAAAAGGCATAAGAGGCTTATGCAAAATCAATATTCAAATATTTATAATTATAATTATATATTTATTGTTCAATGTATTGAGTAAATTTAGTAAGTTTTATGCTTCACATTACATTACCCAATCACTTGTGAATTTACAACTAAAAACAAATTATTTGTAGCTCATTTAAATGTATTAATACAAAATCCATTGTTCATAAGAATATAATTGTTCACTTAACAAAGAATTGACAATTCTTCAAACTTTTTTCAACATTTGTAGAATAAAAAAGCAAATGACTTTAGGCATTCTTGTATAGGCACAAGAAGAATAACAAACTATTTTACCTGGATGGCATTCCTATAGCAAATCAATATCAATGAACCAAGTTTTCCAAATTGAGCAATTACTCTGCATGACATAACTCTCCTTGCAACCAAACCCCTCAATGAGTGGATTAAGGAGCCCCAATCCCACAATCATGAAGTCTATCCCTATTTAATTTCTCAAGCATCACCAATACTTTTCCGTAGTTATCATATGTCAATCACTCCTTACTCATGATACCCACACATCAATAGAGCTTTCATCCAACCTCCAAATGATTTTTCCTATTTCATTCCAACACATGCCAAATTCCCTTTACAGACATCCTAACAAGTACCCTTTACATGCATCTTTCCAAGTACAACTTACATTTATCTAATTAAACTTTAAAAAATAAGTGACTTGCACCAATTATTATTCTACCATTATGCATTCTAATTATTTATTTTGCACAAATGAACAAACAAAATACATCATTTAATAACCAAAATTCACTTTCAAATATAGATACTAATAAAGTGTGCAAGTGAGGGCATATACATGTGTAGTGTGTGCAAACACTCATATGTACTAGTAATGCACACAACCAAACAAACCTAATTTATATGCTCTTCATAATGGAAAATCTATATGAAATGTATAAAGTTAATTATTTTGTGATCCAACAACATTCATTGAAAATTATCATAAACAATCAATCCTACACACTTTAACAATTGTTCTCCATCCATACGTCACCATTCACAACCCAAACTTACTACTCTATGTGCTTGAATGCTCTCACTCACCATGGCACGAGTCCCTATATTGATACCAGTGTTTTATATGTCAATCATCATGAGATGGTGTTATAAACACATTGCATCTGTCACTGCAAGGAATGTCATACATTGTCCCAAGGCTCTAACCAATTTTCATCATATCGTAAGGTTCTGTAGCCTTAGGCATCTTAAAATATCTCACCCAAGTATCTCGGAGGACCCTAGCCCTAGGCATTACATAAATATAGAGTAGATGGTATAGAATTAGTGATTGTGTCATAATTTGTCACCAATGAATAAGTGATTGTGTCATAATTTTTCACCAACGAATATTCTCGTACTTTATTGATATCCTTCATGGGTATGGGCTCCCATGAGATCTATCTGTGAACCCAACCTCCAAACACATGGAATGTTTATCCTATCAATCTCACAACATAACAACAAGACATTAAGTCAAATAGCATATTGTTCAAAATATGTACATTTATGGGTGTAGAGCAAGAAAACAAAAGATCAAGTTTCAAATCCATTCTCCTTTCAAGTTTCAAGTTTCAAAACATCATAATCAACTCATACAAGTAATCAATGAACCAAGGAAAATAATGGGGCATTACATAAAGAAATATCTACTTTTGTCTAAGGTTTCATGCATGTCTTATATATTCCCCGCATGATAAATGCATTATTACACTTGAGGGAGCATCTCATTCATGACAGAAAGCTTGATTAGCACCACAATGTCTTGATTTTTATCATCATACGTCACTTGGGCATCTACGTTGATCTGACTCCACATTTGTTTTTTGAATACAAGTCTATCCAAACCTATGTATTCAAATATTACAAACATCTTCTGTTTGCAGGATTTAAACTTCTAAGCATTAAATGTTTGTGTCTAACATTATATGGGATAAAGTAGCCATTTTTTAGAGTTTTAAATACTCTAATATTTTGAATAGAAACTACCTCTATGTAGTTGTATTAACTCTACATTTTATAAATCATATTGCATATCCACTACTTTTTGTAAGAAATGTCAAAGCCCAAAAACATAAGGTAGAAGCAAATTTTTTCATGAACTTCATAAATCAAGTTAAATTTCTATTTTGAAAATCATTCACAACAAATTGTTCTTTTGGAAATATTTTACAAAAAATGTCTAAAAATTGGCAATAAACTGACAAACATATAATTTTTGTCTCTCAAGTCTTCACCAAATCAACCCCATCTATCATTCATGTATGGGGAATCACCTACAACTTGTTGAATCCTCTACCACAATTCCTATGCTAAGTCAACAACTTCTCTTTTCACATGTTCAATTAATCCTCTCTAACACGGGTTCTTCACAACCAAAATCCCCACAATAATTGTACCCATAATATCACTATTGCTTCGCACAATGTTTTTCTTATTTGCAACCAATGGTTGACAACTCTCCCAACAACAATGCCTAATATCTTGCATTTAATAATCTATTTTCTGACAATCAATGGCATTGCTTTGTTAATCTTTATTTCACGACAGCTCTAGTCATCACATGGTAGTGCTTCTATTTATGTGCATGGTTGTTCTGTATGTTTAGTACCTTGGATTTGAAAATGTTATCACCCACAAGATATCCAAGAATAACATAGAAATTCCCTATACTTTATTATGTCAAAATACCTTTAAGGTAGGGGTACATCTTACAATGATCCTTTTACAAAAGGAATCCACTTATGTTCACTTGCCTCAAGGTTGGACAACCTTTCAATGAGCTAAGTTCCAATTACAATAATCTTCCACGCGGTGAACCCTAATCTTAACCTCCTAACTACATAGTGAACCTCCATTAATGAAGACACATTACATTTATTACATACTAACTACCGTAGTGGACCTCATTTAATAATAGCAACATAGTGGCCCTAGTCCACCTTACATTAAAAGGCCTCCACTATTATTACTCTGATGCTCCCTTTGTGCATTATTACATCCCAAAGGAGGATACACTTCACGCCCCTTAAAAAAGAGTTTCCCTCGTCACTTGTGGTGAGGAGATACAATCATAAAGAAGGGCCCCATGGATAAGTGTTGACCACAATGTTGAAATAAGACAAGGAACCATGGTCCCATGTACAAGTGCTAGCTACCAGTCTAAAGTAGTCCAAGAAGCTCCACTATAAATCTAGTTCTCGTGTCCAAATGTCGACCACAATGTTTAAGTAGCCAATGTTATATGTGCAAATACTAACTGCAATATTTAACTAGTCCAAGGAGTTCATCCATAAACCTAGGTTCCATGTCCAAGTGCTCATGTTGAGTCCCCAAGAAGATATCTAAGCTTAATACCTAGCTGAAAATGGTGCTCCAAATGTCTATCAATATCATGTATATCCATGTATATCAACCACATAACTACAAAAGGTAAAATGTGAATCTAGAAGGCATACTACTATTGGAGAATAGACAAGTTGAAAACTAGTAGTCATAATTGGTTCTTGACTTCCCGCAACAATGTTCACATAAGATGGAGTAGGGTCTTCAAATAGAAGATGGAAGTAGAGTCATCAAATATCTAGACAACAATCTTCACCAAAAAATTTCTAAATCACACCAAGCAAATTGTTATCATGTATAACCATTAATCATCTTCAATATAACTCTGAAACTCCAACCTTTGGATTGCTTCAAAGGCTTTATGTATTTTTTGTATTTTATGGTTTAGACAAAGTCACTTTATATAAACTACTTCAAAGTTTTATTTTTTCTATTACAACGATCATTGAATATGCTCTTTATATTCCATACAAAGTTCAATAACACTTTATAAAAGGGGCTTCTTCCATATAATTTTCATCTTCCATGTAATCTTTGTGGAACCTTGGATATTCCTCAATGATGGGGGCTAATTTATCCATGTAAAATGCCATAATCCACTGTACGTATGAGAGCTAGGGTTTGGGAGTGGAAATTTGCATGGGTTGCAACACTACATATTGATTGAAAATATATCATATAACATTTTAGATCAACACCTTTGAAATTCTCCTTCAAATAGCACTGATCTAGCTGCAATCTAAACACTATCAAAACTTGTCTCCTCTGCAATAACCACAACCCTCACAAGAAAGACATAAAAAAGATAGGATTTCAAAACGCAATACCTCCTTCATCTAAACACTGATTCGAGCATTTTTTTTTTTTGAAATCGCATATAGTTGTGAGGAGAATACATGTCTACAATTAATTTATGGAAATTCTATAGAAAAAATAAAACCAATCCGAGTGTGCAAACTCCAAATCTACAAATAAATGTAGAAAAAAATTCCCTACTATACCTTGGAAAGTTCCCTACCACTTTTTAAGTATCTTCAATATGAAAATGTTATCATACACAAGATATCCAAAAATAAAGTAGGCATCCCCTTTACTTATGTGGTCAACACCTTACAATGATTTTACAAAAGAAATCCACTCATGTCACTTGCCTCATAAAGTTGGGCAACCTCTCAATGAGTTAAGCTCCAAATACAATATTCTTCCATGCATCTTATAAGGACTCCACATTTACTTATAACTAACAAGAAAATACCAATCATAACAACCTCCTAACTGCCTAGTTGGGCTTCTTTAATGAGGCCTCCTTACATTTATTCAATACCATTACATGTATTCAATAGTAACTACAATAGCGGACCTTTATAATAATAACAAACATAGCAGAACTAGTATATGTTGCATTGCATTGTCTCCGCTATTATTACTCTAACAGGCACTATGGCCCCCCATTACACCCTTGGGGAAGATCCCAACACTGGACACTTTTAATGAAGTTACATTACATATATTCCATACTATCTACCATAGTGGTTCTTATTTAATAACAACCAACATAGTAGACTTTTACATTGAATGGCCTCCATTATTATTACTCTAATGGGTCCTTCGGCCACCAATACATCCTTAGGTATGATCCCACTGTTGCAAATCTTAACCCTTAAATGACTCATAATAGTATTGACGACTTCCAAATGGCAACTCTAGTTCCTTAGGGACACATACCCAAATAAGTTCACCTCTTGCAATGGGCTCTTGGGCTCTTTTATTCTCAATTATAATGACAAATACTACAATCATAGGTTGATGGCATCAACACTTTTCACTAACCAGATGCAGCCTGTCTTTGGCAGCTTGGTTATCTTTTGGATTGGCTCTTATGACTGCTCCATTCCCCTCACATGTCCCTCTACTTTAACTAGATCCTTTAGGCCAATGGGGCTCTTCACTTTCCACAAGTCACTCTCTATTGGTTTTTCACCTACAACGACCAATGCCAACTCCTAATCCCTGCCAAATGATCTCTTACATAGGCAAGAATCAACATCAAACTTATCAGCAATCCCTACTTTGTTCCTTTTTTGTGTTCTTCTTCTTCACAATAATTCACACATGTTATTTAGTTTACTTTAATTCCCACAAACAAACCCTTGGATACAACTCCAGCTTGCAATACAGAAATAGGTATTACTTCTTTGTGATCAAGGTGTTTCTCTTTTGTTCAAATGTGGATAAAATTGCACTCCCTCAACACTTCTCTAATCACAACAATCCCTCGGCTCTTTTACCCACTTCATCGGCTTATACTTATTGTGGTTATTTTCCATGTGAGTTTTACAAACAAAAGCATGAATAGGAATACTTAATACACATAAGAATGAGAAAGAGTGGATTTATTAATATAAGGTGATGCAATGTTTTATTATATAGAAAATAAGTGTGTTACATTATTCTTACATAGTTGAATCATTTAACTCGTTATTAAAGTGATGCAATGTCTTGTTATATAGAAAATAAGAGTGTGTTGCATTATTACATAGTTGAATCATTTAACTCGTTATTACATCCCTTTATCATTACCAGCATAGATTCATCTTAAACCTGGATCTATGAAGTAATGAGAGGGATCTAATTTTTTGAGGTGTAAATTTGTTCATCATAATTTTTGTAGATGTCTAGAAAAAATTTACACCACAATAAATTTGATTCCTCTTGCTGCTTGATAGATCTGGGTTTACCATAAATCTATGTTGATTTTTTTATAAGTTACATAAATATTTTTTATTATTTTTTATTTGGTTTTAAATTTTTTTTATTTCATGAACTTTCTTTCTTTGTGCAAATACTAATTAATGTCCAAATTATAATTATGACCATTATTTTAAACCAGCTTTGCTATTTGTTTGAAGATATATTATGAGTGGCTTTGTTAAGCTAGTCTTCTTTGTGCGTTAATGTTTTCCAAATCTGTTCATGAATGTGAGTGTTAATATTCCGGACAAGTTTTTTTTTAAATGTTATAAATGGTTACCACGTGAAATTCAAGAACAAAGGTGATAATGAGATGCAATGACCACCTGTTTTCTCTACATCTGAGCACAAAGGGTGAATTGGATTTGCAAGAATTCCCAAATGTCCTTGCAAAAAATGGAATGATTGTCCTTTTGTTTTACATATCCAGAAATCCACGTTTCATTCTTCTTAGAATGCATACAGGTTATTAGAGATGGAAATACATTTAAAAGCGCAGAGAAATGATTAAATTGCAACAAAAAGACAATCGGGCCCTTCTCTGACATATCCGTGAATCCACAATCCACGCCCCATTTTTCTTGGTATGCATACAGATTATTTGATGCAAATACTTTTAAAAGCGCCGTGAAATGATTAAAATGCAAACAAAAAGACAAGCAGATAAATACTTTTAAAAGCGCTGTGAAATGATTAAATTGCAAACAAATACAATCAGATAAGCGCTGTGAAATGATTAAATTGCAAACAAAAAGACAACCAGCATAAAGTACATAACAACAGATTAGATAGGTACAGCCACACGTCATCTAACTAAAGAAATCAATTAATTAAATGCAAAAATACACCATTGCCATAACTCGTTTATAGCCTTCACTGTCCGAAAGTATCCCAGATGGCAGATTAGAGGGTCAAGTAAGACTATCTTAACTTCTATACAAATATTGACAATATGAGAATTCAATGTCAGTGATTACTTTCCAAATGGACAGATTGCGAAAGCGGCGACCAATTATTCCTTATGCAATCATAAATTAAGTATGCAAACTACAGGCTGAGAATTTACAGAAGAGAAATGCAGAAAAAATCAGAGAGCTCCCATGAGCATTCCCCTCGCACATTCAAATTCTGTAAACCACAAGAACCAGTTTTAATAAAATTGAGCAGGAATAAGACTTTGGATTCCCTTCTACCAGGCAATGGACACACATATGAGATACAGATAATAACATGGTTAATAAATAATATTGGTTTGCAATTATTATGTAACCCCACAATCTTCCCTTGAATCAGGTTTTCACCACACATCTGCACCTTTAGTTGCACCAATAATCACTGCAGCTGCTGAAAGAATGGCCTACAAGAGATGAATCCAATATCAGATAATCTGCTGTAGTTGGAACATCAACCTAGTACAATCAAAACCTGAAGCTGACATGTAACACTAGAAACTTAAAAAGAACTAAAACCATAAAATAGTAAGGTAGTACTAAAATGTCGGGCTGAATTGCACTTGTTTGTTTCAGAAAACTGTGGTCTAAGAATGGCTTGTCCATCAGGATGTGAAAAAGAGAGGGAGACAAGGAGACCTCAGACAAGACAAACAGACAAGATGCAAAATTTTCCTTTTACAAGATTCATGAAACATCAAATTGGCCACATCCAACATTAAATATTTCTATCAAGAGTCATGCTTCAAGAACCCTTAATGGCCTATGCAATTCAAGTGCACGACTTGATTTTGCCTGCCTTTCAACAAAATTATCTAGATGTTTCAAAAGGAAAAAGTAGTTGTACCAGATAAAACCAATATTCAGGCCAATGTTCAGATAGCTCAAACAAATATTAACTGGTGATTGTTACCACCTAAGTTGTACTTAGTCGGTGTTATCAAGTGAGCCTGGTGAACCGAACAAAGATGATTTGTTCGGACTTCAGAAGACCTTCAGAATTGCTTCTGGGAAGTGTTTTTTCTATCTACCACATGTTCATACCCCCTTGGGGGAGTTGTAATATAATGTTCTAGCATGGTAGTGTCTGTAAAAGACTCAGTCTCCTGGACTCATTTTTCAATCCTATCAGCCCAGAGTGTTTTTTCCCTTGGTTATTATTGGTTGTTGAATAAACCACTAATAATTTCTGAGTTTTTCGCTCAATACCTCCAAAGTTGGGGTGGTCGGCTTGACATTTAGGCCTATTGAGGTTATTAGAGTCTGTGTGTCAATGTATAAACATGCTAGGCATTATGGTCGAGTCATATGAACATGTGCTAAGTCCCCCTAGGTTTTGTTTTTTTTAATTTTTAATTTTAATTTTTCCACAGAATTTAGGCTATTTTTTAATAGTCTAAATGAAAAAATTGGTCTTGTAATAAAAATGGGGTTAAAAGTCAGTTTCAGTCATGGGGGTGCTCATTTTCTAACTTGGAACACCCAATAAACCCATAAACCCACTTTGCCTAAGTTTTGAGTGATTTTTCCATCACTCAGGTAAGAAAATCCAAAAAAAATCAAATATTAATTAATTTAATTAAAAATTAATTAAATAATGGAGCAAATCCAAGTTCCTAAATCAGTGAGATTTGCTTTGATTTGATTGAAATCAGTCTCATCGGCTTCGGATTGACCGGGGGTTATCATTCCTTGACTGAAGACATTGATCAGGGTTGAAGAGGAGCTTAACTGGCTCACACTAGTCTAAGGGTTGCGCCCTCTTTCTCTCTCCTCCACACGTGTGGATCAATTTGGCAGTTGTTTGATGGGTGGGTCAGTTCACTGAGTGAGGTGTCACTCTGATTTGCAGTTCCAGTCCAGTTAGACTCGGTTCATCATCAGATCAGGCTCGGCTTAACTCTCCATCAGCTGCAGTCTCTCCTTCAGTTAGGCATGCGCCCCTCTTGGCCAATCTGGCTATAAATTGAAGTTGCCATTCCCTTCTCAAAGCTAGTTCGAGTTGGAGAGAATAGGCTTGTTATTGTAATATTGTTGTAATCTTTTCATTGTTGGAATAAAGAAGCTTTGGAAGCTAAATGGTGTAATGCTCTCATGTGTGTGGAATAAGCATTGTCTTGCGGCTATTGATGTTGTCGGTTTTTCTCTCAATTTCTGCATCTGAACCATGTCTAACTTGAATGATTCAGCTGAATCAATAGGAGTGTAGTTGAGCAAGTAAGATTACTTGTTTTTCTGTATCTCATAGCATATGTGTTTGAAGATCTAGTTTATACATGTTTAATAAGCTTATTTGCATGTAATTATTGTCTCTTTTTCATATATATATCCAAATCTCATAAGGTTTTGTGCAAGGTTGTGTGTTTAGCTTTCAGGTGGCAAGGATTGGACGAGTTGTGGATCTAGTTTGACTCCACTATACATCCGAGATTTTTGTGAAGGCATTGCCCCTCTATATTCCACTAACAAGTTTCCCTTGCAAATCTATCCAACAACAGGCCTTCCCCTTTCTCTTCCTCCATTTTATTAAAATCAATCTTCCAGTTACTTGTTCGTCCTCTTGTGATCAAATCTACTTCTAAAAATTGCTGATACATTGTTAGATCTAGTTCCCAAGAGTCTTGTTGCTTAGATCTGAAATTTCATAAAGAATATCATATTTTAAAGATAGATCTAGGTGAAGAAATTCATTTTTGCAAGTAGCTAAATCATTGATCTAAAGCTTGCTCATAAGGTAGTTTATTTTTTCGTTCTTTAAAGATTTAAATTCTGCAAGAAAGTGCACATCATATTGGCTGCCCAAAAAGCAATCCAAGATCTCCTTGGTACCTTTTTGCAAAACTAAATTGTTCATTTTTAACCATTTTTAACTTAGTCTTTTTTTTCGGTAATTAGTGTGGTGACCGAAAGGACTTTTAAAGTGTTTTTGGCACATTTGATTTTAATAGCTTGCTGGTTTTTAGCAAGTTTAACAAAAAAGAGGAGACTCTGCCTGTTTTCAAACTCTTGGGCGAACCGGAGTTTCCTGGAGGCTTTCCCCGCTGTTGTGCTTCCTTTTAGGCTTGTTGTAAGCTTGTTGTAAGCCCTTGGATCCCCGATAACAAGGACCAAAGTGCAATTAATTTGCTGATATTATAACCTTTAATAATAACGAATCACTTCGAGTAGGCTCTCTTGAGCCCACTCCCCATCCCCCCTGGGGGGATCCGCGTTCGTTTCAATTTTTTGCATTTTTTCCCGTTTTTTGCTCTAACTTAGTCTTGTCATGCAAGATTGTATACTTGATCATATTTGTCATTATTCCATATTTTGAAATCAAAGTAACACTAATACTTACCCCACAAATCCCCGATTGAACCGAAAGGTGAAAGAGGATCGTGGTAGGATTAATTAGAAAACCTATGGTGTGTGTTTTTGCTTCTATTTTCATTGTTACTTTTCACAAGCAAGCAGTAAAATTAGCCCCTCCTTGATTTCCTGATTGAGGTCCACTTGGACCGAAAGAGATTTCTGGAGGGTCTTTTTTTTAACAAGAACATGCTCTTAAAATTTACTAAAATTTACAAGACTCCGGTGTGTAGACTCTGCACTTGGCTGCGGTTCGTCCAATCAGTCAAGCTGCATCAAAAGCAACGCGAGTGACTAGAATAATTAGGATTCACTTTCTTAGTTAACCACCGCAGGCGAAAATCCAACGCCTCGATTAAACCGTAAATGATGGCAAAATACCCAAAGGAAGTGGGAACTACTGGACAGTGACCTCGAGGCGCCGATCTCTGTTACATCCTAGCGGGTGTATCATGAACATAGTCTCAGAGACTCCATCCAGCCCAAACATTCCTTGCGGGTAGTCGTAGCGGTTGTTACTTTTGGACATACTCCAAGTACCCCCCGGGTATATCTGGAGTCCCCCCGCCTAATTTAATTCACTCATCTTTTCACATTAATTTAAAACGTACCAAGATACAATTGCACAACATTCACTCCAGCACTTGCAAGCACTCTTAATTATTTTCAACTCCATTTAAAAGCACTGGTCAACCGTTTATTTCTTTCAATCTATACGTGATTGGGTGTCGTATCGTGCTTATTTGTGATTGTCTCATCATGTTATCTATTGTTTACAATTGTTAAATCAAAACTCCTAAAAAAATTACTCATTTAATACCATCATCATCTAAGTAACGAGCCTTGGTAACTTGTAGGGTCTACCCCCCTTGGCTTCGTTAGAAGTTTTCCTAAACGGAGGAGACAAGAACAAGGTGACAACCTTGACTCGAGACTTGCCCCCAAGGTCACACCGAGTGGCTTTAAGATTTCTGCCACGTTCCCCCCCAGGTGTGTGAAAGGTGCCAACAGTGATCAAAAGAGAGAACCAATAACCTTAATGGATCTTGTGTATAACAAGAAAAGGCTACAATGACCTCGGGAGACCAATGACTACAAAGCCTATGAACATGGAGAAATGAAAATCATGTGCATGACTTAAAAGGCAGTAACATAGTCAGTAAAGGCTTTTAGGTTTTTGCCCTAGAACTCAATCCTGCAAACACATGTAATATGATCAAAAGAGAGAAGCAATGACCTCAATGGATTTTGTGTATAACAAGAAAAGGCTACAATGACCTCTGGAGAACAATGACTACACATCCTATGAACGTGGAGAAATGAAAATCATGTGCAGGACTTGAAAGGCAATAACATAATCAATAAAGGCTTTTAGGCTTTTGCACTAGAACTCAATCCAGCAAACACATGTAATATATCAAGATATTACTTTACTGGAATGAAGGAAATATAAAAACACAACTACTGACTTATTAGCTAACTGATCAGATAATGGTCAGTTAACATTCAACCAGTTTTTGCATTATTGTTTTTAAGGTCTTTTTAAGTGTGCCGAGAAGCACATTCTACAGGCCAGTATGGGGTAGTTGTGTCACATCTCTATGTAGTACTTACATGGCATATGTTGGTCAAAAATATTACTTAAAAATAAAAAACAATAAATATGTAAGGTCAACGTATTCTTAACAACCTGCCTAGATCCTTCTTAACACTGGATCTATCAAGTGTGGTCAGGGATCAAATCCTCATTCCCTCGAGGTGCAAACATTTTTGAGGGTGTAAGGCAAGGTTTGCACTTCAAGGAATTTGATGCCTCTCAACACTTAATAGACCCCGAGTAAATATGTATCTTTTATTTATTCTTAT
Organism: Pseudotsuga menziesii; assembly: GCA_001517045.1. Lineage (NCBI taxonomy): Eukaryota > Viridiplantae > Streptophyta > Pinopsida > Pinales > Pinaceae > Pseudotsuga > Pseudotsuga menziesii. The sequence goes on along the minus strand of LPNX010818339.1, from coordinate 1,049,607 downwards.
CTATATAAATTCCATCTTAAATGATCAAAAAATTAAACCTCAAGAGAGTTGATCCTTCTTGATGCTTGACAATTTCGGATTTAGATGTATCTATCTTGGTTATTGTCTTCTAATATAGAAGTGTGATGTGCAAAGATATCAAAAAGGATTGAATGAAAGAGGAACAAAGGAATAAGGGTGATGAAGATCCAAGATATTGAGGAAATCATTCTTCAACAAAAAAGGAGTCATCATCAAACCATTTTATGATTCCATCTCAATAGAGAATGGAAAGAAGTGCAAGTACAATTTCCAGCCAAGTCACAACGCAAGGGCAAGGATTTCCCAACAAAGCACAAAGTGCAACGGGAATGGTATGTTTCATTTGTCAAACAAGTGCTGAAATGTGCAAGCACATTTATGTATAGGTCTCACCATATGTAAGCACATTATTGTATAAATTAATCAAACCTTTACGATTCACAGTTTTCAAGCTTGTTTAAACTCTTTATGAGTCAGCAGCTCTGAGAAGATGTAGAAACTCATTAGGTAGATGAAAGGATAGGAAAATGGACGGCCAAGAGCCGTGAAATATTGTTATAAATAGAACCTTGATACTCAAGTAAAGAGTTTCCTTTTAGTCATTGTAAACTATCTTCATGATTAATAAAGACTACTGTTAGCTAGATGTTATAGTATTGCAAGTTGTGACTGTTGACTACTCTCCCCTTTCATATCTTTCCTTGCGCTTGTGGGTGTGTGTACGGATCTGTGGACTATTTTCTCACTCTTATGTTTTCTCGCAGTTATAGTTTGGCTTGCTAACTCTGGTTCTGGAACAGGGAGCTTCATTGTGCTGTGAAATATTTTCCAATGCGTTAAATCTCTAATTATGCATAGGTTGTGGACCATGGTTGTAGAATAGTCTTTTTACTATTTTACTTTAACTCACATTTCATTTCCAGTGTAGTTATGTGATAGTAAAGTGTGCTTTGGCGTTGAACTACTTCACTCCTTGGTTCATTTCTGATGTATACCAATCAGCAGCTATGGACTACTCTCATTGTTGGCTTTTTATATGACATTGCATTTCCAACACTTTTTTTTATTGTTCCTAGCCACAAGACATACCATTTGCAGTTGCATTTTCATTCTCCATCTTCTTTCTACATATTTGATTTAGATCTTGTCGATTATCATTCTAACATGTATATGGTAGTCAATACCATAAACTAGAAAGTTCACCTTCAAGGGTGGAAGTGTTAGTTTTTGTAGCTTAGAAGGTACTTCCATGTTAGGGGTGTCTAGCAACATAGAAGGAGTCGAGGTGATTTCTAGACAGACGTTGTAAAGGTGGATTTATAACACCTCATGTAAATGGTTTTAATTGGCCCATGGTATTTGCATGTGTGAGATTATAAAAAGAGCCTTAAGTATGAGTTTAGTATCACAGCTACAAGAGACGGGTTTCCTCTTGTAGTGTTCACTCCAGATCTAAGTTTGAGATCACGGTTTTTCTAGAGGAGAGCTACTTCTTTGTTGTCTATTGGATCCAGGGTGGATCTAGAATTTGTCTATCCAATTTGCAAAGAGGAATTGGGGCATCTTCAATGTGGTTTGGCCTCAGAAAGCCATAGGTTGTGGCTAGAGGTCTTTCCGAGGAATTTTTAGTCCAGATCTGAAGGGTTTATCCAAAGGATTGTTGTAGTGTTGTTGTAGACAAATCCTGCAATAAGAAGACAAATGTTTGTTGGTTTTCCCCGAAAGATTGGGGTTTCTAGGGTAAATCCTTGTGTCTATTTTGTGTGGTTGCATTTTGTTATTCCACTGTGGTTTCTTATGCAGTTGTATTTTCAGTAATTAATGTTCAGTGGTTAACTGAAGAACACACTAATAGTTCCTGCTAATCAAGAGCTCTATAAGGGTATAAAAGTTAACATGGCATTAGAACCGATGTCGAGGCCAAAGCAGGATTTTTCAATTTGAAGAATTTGACAATCAAGATTTACGCAAAGAGAAAAAAAAAGGTTAAGAAAAGCATCGCACGACCCCATACAAACGTCTTACAGAAGCGTACGGCTGCTACAGTCGTCAACAGATCGCGCCAGTATGACGAGATTTGTTGTCGGTCGCTCGCGTGTGAGGAAACGCCATCGTGAGCTACAGTGGAGTAGCAACATGCAAAACCTGCATGGGGACGCAAACATAAGACGTAGAGTGTAGCGGATCCGGCTAACAAGAGGTCACGAGAGCCGACTAGTGGAAGCGAAAGGTTTGACAACAAAAGCATGGGCCAGGGATCAAGCCGAAAATTGGGCCAAGCAGCAAAGAGCTGGCGTTGGACGAAGCAAAGTAGGCCACCGCCAAAAGAAAAATAACGACGACTAGCATCCGCCAAGAAGGGTGGTGTCGTGCAGAGGAAGCTGAGGGCAAAGCCACGAGCTGTTGGGTCTGCACAGTTGTAGTAAAGCTGGCCACCTACAGGAGTTGTTGATAGTGTAGGAGGTGGCAGACACGTGCTTACAGGGATTGAGTGTCGAGAGGATGCACGATACTGAGTGTGAACATAGAGGGCCCAAAAGAGATTGGTGTACGTTGGATCTGGCTGAGCAGAGGCCAGAGGTGTGGGGCATGGTGTCTGGAGGTAGACTCTAGTTGGGCATGTGTAAAAGCACTGAATCGCCGCAGAGGAGCAAGTGGATCGTGTGTGTTGGGAAGAGCCGCGAACTGAAGGCTTGAGTGGCAAGAAGAGAGTCGGGCCAATGTAGGAAACAACAATATGTGGAGGCAGCGACAGGGGTTGCAGCTACTGAGAAGCATGGGCTGGCAATCGCACTGACAGAAGAGCACAAGTTAACTAGGCGTGCGAGAGGCTGAGCAAACCAACTATCGACAAAGGAAATCCAATTGGCACAACAACGACGAAGGCTTATGAAGGAAACAATCGCGGCCAAGAACGTGGAGAGGTTGCGGCTAATCTGAGCAGAATCCACCAACAAGGAGCCAGCGAGGTGCTAAAAATGAGGATGCAGGCAATAGCATTTTGTTGTTGGCAGCCGCGAAGTAGTGCAGATAACCACCAACTGAGTATTTGCCAAAGACTTGTCACCAGACAACAGCTATCAGTCCAGGCAACAGGTCCAAGTCAGTTCGAGTAGCCCTAGGCAGGGGACAAGAGTGCCTAGAAAGGATGCAAGTAACCCAGGTAATTCTAGGAAGCCCAAGGCAACGCTCAGGGCAGCTATAAAACAGCCTGAGCAAGGGCAGGAATAGCCCAGAAACTACCTAGAAAAGTTTGAGCAAGCCCACAACAGAGTTAGGAAAACTGTAAATGTGCCTGGGCAACAACAGAAGGTTGTACGCAGCCCCGGGCAGTTTCAAGAAAGAGGTCTGGACAGTGGTGCATCTAGCCATAATGACGAGTGAGGTTGATACTTCTTAGTGTTTCAGAGATTGAGTCAGACCGCTATGTGAGGTGTGGCGATCACCAAAATAGTAAGTGAGGGGAGTTGGTTCAGTGATGTTTTAGCTGGAGTCAAAAGGTCTTCTAGAGGTGGTAGGAGTGATGCATGTCAGGTTGCTCTTAGTATCAGCCCTGGAGGATGAGGGGTGTGAGGTAGAGTTTTGGGAAAGAGCAGTACTCATACGTATAGTGAGAGAAAGTGCCCTAAATGTAGCAGTGATGCTTGGCATGTATAGGGTTCTAAGACATCCTGTAGTCAACTTCAGAGGGAGTCTGGAGTTTGGATCAGTGCCTGAGAGGGAGCGTGAGGCTCATCTTAGGATGCCTACTTGGTATGAGATGAAACTGATGGAGGAGGAGCACAGGAGTCTAGATCAGAGTCCAGTAGAGGCAGCAACAGAGTCTTCCAATTATGAGGGAGCAGAATCTTCCATTTCAGAGAGAGCAGCTGCAAAAACAAAGGACCAGGTTGATCATGGAGGAGGTGGTGCCTCTAGCAAAAGCACCTCCCTCGCTAAGAGGGAATGTTAGTTTTTTTAGCTCAGCAGGTACTTCTATGTTGGGGGTATCTAGCAACATTAAAGGAGCCGAGGTGATTTCAAGACATACATTGTAAAGGTGGAATTATAACACCTTATGTAAATGGTTTTAGTTGGCCCATGGTATTTGCATGAGTGTGAGATTATAAAAGGAGTCTTAGAGTATGATTTCAGTATCACAGTTGCAAGAGACAAGTTTCCTCTTGAAGTGATCACTACAAATCTAAGTTTGAGATCATAATTTTTCCAGAGGATAGTTACTTCTATGTTGTCTACTGAATCCAGGGTGGACCTAGAATTTGTCTATCCAATTTGCAGAGAGGATTTGGGGTATCTTCGGTGTAGTTTGGTCTCAGAAAGCCATAGGCTGTGGCTAGAGGTATTTCCGAGGATTTTGGTCCAGATCCAGAGGGTTTATCCAAAGGACTGCTATAGTGTTGTTGTAAACAAATCCTGCAATAAGAAGAAGACAAATGTCTGTTAGTTTTCCTCGAAGGAATGGGGATTCCAAGATAAATCCTTGTGTCTATTTTGTGTTGTTGCATTTTATTATTCTGTTGTGGTTTCTTATGCAGTTGTATTTTTAGTAATTAATGTTCAATAGTTAACTGAAGAACACATTAATAATTGTTGCTAATCAAGAGTTGTACAAGGGTATAAAAGTTAACAGGAAGTGCTTATTGGGCAATTTCCCCTAGTGAAGCTAAGTAGTTAACAAGGGCCAAAATCCCATGTCAACAAGGGGATGCTAGGAAATGCTAAGGGAAACAATCCCATCGTTGAAGTGTGCTCCCAAGACACCAAGACATTCCCCCCTGAAAACCTTCAAAAAATTCCCTTCAACCTTTGAAAATAGTAAATAAAAAAATTTAAAAATAAAAACCCTAACCCTAATTCATCTACCCCTCTATAACTTATATAACCACACTTCCTTTTTCCATTTGATGTTTATGTATCACTAATGAGTATCATTTTAATGTTATAAATTCAATGAGAAATACAACGGTTATTGATGTATCATGATTATTCCCACTTACATTCCAATGATTCGTCGTCCATGTTTGTCATGGATTCAAATCATAAATGTCAATGCTTTTCATGTGTTCAGATTAACAGTTCGATATCTCATTTATGTTCTTCATATATTTATATTTCTATCGATTTAATATTTAAGAATGAAGGCCACAACTGAGATGCCTTGACATTTTAGCCGTCAACAAAAGATGGATGGAGCAACTGTAATTGCCAAGATCAAGATCCAACTGCTAGTATGTGGCCAATCTCCACATGCTACATCTTTTATCTTGTCATATAGTATGTATGTACTAAACATTTATATTGTGTTTGAACTTTGTTGGCTATTATATATTGAAACTACTTCAAAAAAATGGATTGAGGAGACAATGGCCCATAATAGCACCAATTTTGATAGTTATTGCTCATAGTGTCATAGTTTTGCATCTAATTTGCTTTAGATGCAATATAAGTCACCACAAGATTAGAGGCTTGCCAAGAGACTGACTACTTTTAATACTTCACAATAAATAGGGATGTACTAGATTGCCATTTGTAATAGAAAATATACTCTCAATGAGTAAAACACCATTGGCCTCATATTTCAAGAAGCGTCATCAGTCCATTCCAAACAAGCTATGGTGGACCTCATGGGAAAACTATAACAAAAGTTGCAGCAAACTGAAGTTTAGACTAGCTCTCAAGCAGTTTGCATTGTTGAGATTGATGCCCTAGGACTGTGCACTTCGAATCAGCTCAGAACTAGAAGATATTCTCATCTTAGAAAGGATGATTTCTAAAACAAGAGGCCTACACCTTAACATTTGGTTATATAAGATCCATCCCTGGGACTGTAAATTTTTTGTCTATTAATACTATAACAGTTGCCTGTTCAAGAAGAATTTTTGTACAGGGTGCAGTTACTATGGTTAGAAAAACAGGAATGAAAATAATAGCACAGCACACCGTTTTGCCACATGAAAAGAAGCATCATGTCAAAATCAGACCAAAGAAATTCATTTAATACAAAACATTTTCATAAATGATATGTATGTGCTAGGGATATTTCATTTACTAGCATGTTACTGTTTAACAAAATGAATGAAGTCATCAAGTAAACTCGAACATGTACTATATCCACACAAACATCTCAGGCAGGTCTTTCATCTCAGTGAGTGATCTACTTGCAACAAGTAAAAGTACTGTGAAGTAAAGTTGCAGGAAACCTTGAGGACTAAATAACTGGCTACTGGAAGGCAAGAAAAGAAATTGATACTTACTGCGATAGTGCAGGCCAGCAGACCAGGTTTTTCTCTGTAATCTTGTCTGACACATAACAAAAGAAATGCTCCCACATACCATGGAACTGAAGCTAAGAAAAAACCGATTATGAAACTAACACAAAAGAAAGAAACAGTTTCAGTCATTTGCCTAGTTTGGAAATGATGAGAAAAATAATAAAGAAAAAGTCAACCTGTAACAAAGGCAACAATTAAACACTGCACATGAACTTCAACAGGATTATTTGCAACTCTTTTATGAATATACAAAGGCACTATATTTCTGTTGCAGAACCTTAAGGTTAGTTCTTTTGATAAAATCCTTTGGACAGCTAAAAGAAAACTCTAAAAGAAGCAGCAAATAAAATGCTAATGCTCAGTTGTATCCCCATTCTTTTGCACAACCATTTGTATTAAATCAAGTACTACTAAATTTTAAGTGCTTGGCAATTGTTTTGATGACTTCGGCAAATATTTTTAAAAACAGCTTGTTCAGACAATAAACAGTAAGTGAGAAATTGAAAACCTACTTCCAAAAGTTTCATGAATTCAGTGAATTTGTCACTTCCACGCGACAAATGTTGCAGTTTGCTTTAGAAGTGGAATACAAACCCTCTCAGACCTTTACCAAATAATATATACAGTCAAGACTCAATTGTGGGAGTTGCAAATCCTAAACAACCTTATCACTAGTAAACCACAAAGTGGAATAAGTTATATCAACATCAAAAAGACATTGATACAGAGATGTTTATTTTGAAACGTGCTCCATGGGCACCACTCTTTGTCAAACCTTTCCCTGTGAACTCGCAATGAATGAATGGTAAGATCATTGTATTTGGTAGATAATAACTATAGAGTCATAGACCAATGTTATCAGAGCCACCAGACCAGAACCAGATTAGCAAAAATCTCAAAACAGAATGGGAAAGCACTGATTGTATTAAAAAATGCATAAATATTCAAATATTCAAATTCTGATAAAAAAATATTATATATTCATGCACATCATTGTAAATCCAACCCATTAGACACCAAGTATGCAATATAGGCATGTAATGGTCAATACAGCAAACTGACACTGACTGCAATACATATCTAAAAACCAAAATACATAAACATTGAGGCTCTGAATGGCATCTAGAGTGAAAAAAAACATAACACCAAAATCAGCTCTCCAACGAAATCAACTCACAAACAGTGCCGACCAAATCAGCTCCAAAATCGCTCTAAATTAACTTTCTTTGCCAAAGCACCAAAATCTCCAAATGCTCACAACATACTGGCATCCATGAGAACAAATCATCCACAAATCAAATGTCCTCATATGCATCACACCCACCAAAAATAAGTCCATACCAGCCAATGGATGAAGTAGATCTACCACCTATCACACGTAGGAACACACTTGCATTTGGAACAAATCAGCCACCTATTACAAGTACTCCTGGGCATCAAACCTGCTGAAAATAAATCTATACCAGCGATCAATGGAATACATTTACCACCTATCCCAAGTGAGAACTCACTCATCACAAGAACAACTAGGTTTTCAACCCATCAAAACTTTACAAGTGCAAGTGTTCATCTCAAGCACACCAGGGTTTCACCAACCAATAACCAGTCCCATGTTCAACCACTGAAATATCTTGCCATCAAATCAGCTAGAAGAGCAATCTCAATCCAATCAGCTCTAATACCATGTAGAAAATTCAAGAATCAAGCAATTAATGCAACTTCTGAAATTTCACCTCAATCTTCAATTTTTTTGGCACTAATCCTTGTAAACTTTCAGCCTTAAGGCTGATCTGAAATATTAAATTACAGCAGTAATATTTTACATTCCTTCTACACAATTTCACCTAGGAGCCCACAAGAATAAATACCTCAAAACCACGATGCTATAGCCCTTAAGGCACACATTTCAAGGCATATAACAGATCTAATTACACGTATTGCAGCAGAATATAATAGCAGTAATTATTCTTCTTTATCTTCCAGATATATGTTAAATCACTTGACCAATACAGTTATATGTTATGTCAAATCAGCATGAACAACACATGTTTGGATCTACCCTGTGAAAAAGATAACATGAGCTGATCAAATTTTCAAGTACACAATATTTGGACAACTGAAAACTTCATACATTTATAAGAGTTGAGGTACAAGTATATACCACAACTTTATCACAAAGTTGGTTCAAGTCAAGCTCTCTAAACCCTAGCTAGGTAAACCATAAGAAAACCATAACCACCAACTCCTAGCTAGAAGTCACTCCCAATCTAAGCTGGTCACTCTACCAAAGATCCTCAGCATGCTAGCATCAACATCAGCAAGCCCTCCTTAGCATATATTCCAGCCATCAATGGAATGCTTTGACGATTTTTCAAAGCCCCAACCCAGTTCAAGTTTCAGTTTTTCATTGCTTAATGCCCAAACCCCAAGGTTAGCATTAACATAAAACTTTAATAATTTTGTACTGAAAACATAAACACTTGAGATTTTTCTTTCCTTTTTGAATTCTGAAAATTAAAGGCAGCCCTAAACTCTTAGTCAGAAATTTAATTTTCAGCCACACATGAAATTTTAACACAGATTTTTTGTCAAATTGACCCAGGAAAAACCCCAAAGGGAAAACCTGTTCTTCAAAGAGAGATTTTTATTTTCAGACAAATTTTACAAATTTCGAACAGAAGTAATTATCTCATTTTTCTTCCTCGCAAAACGTGCCAGAGTCACTCTGAACAATGCTATACAGACTGTCAAAAACAACACCTCGAAATTTGTGCTTGTACAGCCTCACGTGCGAACTGTATGGACAGGTACAATACGGTCTGCTCCCAAATTTCTCAAAATCTGTGCACTGGAAAAATGCCTCGAAAATCATACCCTGTACAGTCTGACAGAAGCAATAAATATTGTACATTTTCTCGAAAATTGTGCCAATAAATGCCTCGATTTCTATGCAATTGACTATAGTACGGCCTGGAACTATACAGAATTCCTGGATTTCTGTACAAGTTTACAGCTGGTAAATACCTCGATTTCTGTGCCCAAATTTGTCTAGAAATTTGTGCCAAATGTCTTGGGAATAGTACCCATCTCAAGCTTTGGATTTCTCTGAAAATTTATCACTGCTCAAATTTTGGTTTTTCTCAAACCCTTCTCTCTTGTCCTTCTCCTCTCTCAAAAACTCTCTCTTTGTGAAAGTGAACAATGAATTGGTTTAGCCTTTCCCAAACCCTTTTTGTTTGAGTAACTTCCTCTTTTAGATCAAAGGCTACAATTAAAAACCAACTTCATGAGATCAATGGCTCATCTCATTTCCTCATTAAAAAATCACTTTTTAAATAAAAATGAGACTTTTAATACCCACCCTCTTTAATGCACATAAAGTCACTTTAAAATTATAAACTCAAACATTTAATTAAAAGGTCACGTTATCATAAAGTCATTCACACCTTTTAATATGGCTAGGGACCACATTTAAGTGTTCATGTCCACCCCAAGGCATGAGTGAACAAACATTTTCCAAGGTAAAAAAAATCAACACTCCCTCTTACCGAGGAAGGTGTTTTTCACCACTCCCATCGTGTCTCTGAAATGAATGTGCTTTCCTCTTCCCAAAGACTTCATGAGAATATCTGCTACCTGGTCATCTGTAGAAATGTACTGTAACTCAACGGCTCCTCTCTAAACAAAGTCTCTAATGAAGTGATATCTGATCTCAATGTGTTTCAACATGTCATGAAACACTGGATTCTCAGTGAGCCTGATGCAACTCTAATTGTCATAGTGAATGATAGTAGGCCTCAACCCCTGGCCAAATAAATCAACCATGAACTTGCGAAGCCACAAAGCCTCGCAACTAGCCTGACTGGCTGCCATGTACTCAGCATCTATAGAACTCAAAGCAATAGACTTTTGCTTCCGGCTGAACCACGACACAACAGTCGAGCCCAACCTAAAACAACAACCGGAAGTGCTCTTCCGATCCGAAGCACTACCTGCCCAATCTGAATCCATGAAGCCAACCAAATCCACTCCACCTAAAACCTCCTGTAGTCCAGACCATAATCTACAGTCCCAGCAAGGTATCTCAAAATATGTTTTGCAGCTATCTAATGCACTCTCCTGGGCTCCACCATGAACTGACTGACAGTGTTCACTGCAAAACTCATATCTGGTCTGGTATTGACCAAATACATCAATGAACCAATGAACTGACAAAACAAAGTAGAATCCACCAACTCTCCCTCAGAAGCATGAAGCTTCTTCCAGTTGGTGATCATGGGTCTGCAGTCCTCCATTTGAAATCTCTTCAGAACATCTGCAACATATTTTCCTTGTCCCAGGGAAACATGTCCATCCTCCTGCCATACCTCCATGCCTAAATAGTAGTGCATCAACCCAAGGTTAGCCATCTCAAACTCTGAAGCAAGATCCTTCTTGCATGTATCAATCAAGCGCTCTCCTGCAGTAATGAACAAATCATCAACATAAAGTAGAATATTGTGCGAAACACCACCAACCACAATGTAGTAAAGGTTGGGATCCACCTCACTCTTCCGAAACCCAATCGAAAGCAAATAGGAAACAATCCCCAAATACCAAGCCCGAGGGGCTTGCTTCAGACCATACAAGGCCTTTTTCAGCCTTCATACATGAGAATCTCTCTCATAAATCTCAAATCCCTATGGCTGAGAAAAGCGGTCTTCACATCCATTTGATGGATCTTCCAACCCATCTCTGCCACGACGAAGATCATTGCTCTGATCGAAGAAAATTTGGCAACTGACGCAAAGGTCTCATCATAATCAACTCCCTCTATCTGTGAGAACCCATGCGCTACAAATCGAGCTTTGTACTTCTCGATGTTGCCATCTACAGCATGCTTGATTTTGTAGAGCCACTTGGAAGTCACAACTGACTTCCCCTGTGGTCTCGGAACCACTTCCCACGCCCCATTCTTTGTCAAAATCCCAAATTTTCAGAAAAATTTAAAATTTTTAAAATAGCATATAATCTCATTAAATGCAGTCATTAACTGTTTGATTAGTTTATGTTAGTAGAATTGTAACAGAATGATCTTTTATTATACTTAACTTTAAAGATGAGTTTCTTGTCAGTTACTGATTGTTTTCTGTTTGTGACCACAAGGTGGGTTTGTCATGAAAAGACGGGGCTTACTTAGCGTTGAGCTAATGCATAAAGTTCCTTATGTTCTTACAGATGACAGGTAAGGAGATTGGCTGCTACTGTAAAAGAATCCCAAAGATTTCAAGTACCAATTGTTGTAAAATAAAATTTAGAAGAATAAAGTTAGTGGCTAAACACAGATCAAAGTTTTGCTGAGGTAAATTTCAACTATTCACTGTTATAGATATATTCATGATGATATACCAGATTTATCTTTCCTTACCATCGATTTATCATATACTAAACTTATCTTCGATCCAATGAATAATTTACTGAAAACTAGTATCGATCTATACTTTTCTTTTCTTAAGCATTTACGAGTTATGGTTTGATACAAGTATTCCTTTACTAGTTTGAGAGTTTGCACTAAATTAGAATACTAATCTATTTCCAAGCATGTTACCTGGATGGAAACCAAACACCTTTGGGATCAGTCTTAGACTTATCCTGTTTGACCCCTTTATAACATCTCAAGATTTGATTAACAAACAAGAAGGTAAAAAGAATATATTAACTTATATAGTCCTTTATAAATTTTGGGCTTAGAGAATGACAAAAGTCTAATTGTCATCACAGAGATTTTAAAACTATAAAAGAAAAGAGTTATCATCCTATTCATAATTATCCAAGACATGAACTAGGGTAAACCAAATCAAATTTATGAATAACATAAATTAAATACCATTAATTATATACCTTTAAAGAATAGTTATGTCTCTTACCTTCATTTGAAGTTTAAGATAATTGGCATTGTAGTTGTGAGTCAAAACAATTATACCATATCCATAATTCCTATGCTTTATAACTCCTTGAAACTTAAACTAACCTCCATGCTTATGTAAACGAGACTATATAACAAGCAATGTCTACTATGCAAGGTTTATAAACATTAAACTAACATTATAATGTTGCAATCATAATGCAAGTAATGATACTATAGTATAAAGCACCTCATGGGATCTCCACGCGATGATTTGGTTTGAGTTTAGTCAAGGGATAAAATTGTGGGACTTTAGAACTTTTACCCACTGCATGGAAAACATTAAAGTACTACGTGGTCGCATAGTAGCCCTGCATTGGTGCTATATAACTGTTGACTTAACCCTAAATTATCACTTCTCCTTCGCCTTCGGCCTTTGGCCGCTCTGCGAACCTCCTGTCCATTCGGCCGTCGTTTGGTCTGCTATCAAGCTCCTGCTGTTCCAGCTCTTTATTAACTCATCCATTGCACTGTATGAAGAGACTAGAAGGTGAAATAACTTACTGCTTGCCTCCACAATACTTCCATTGTTAACTCGAGCTCTGAACAGTTATAAGCCTTACCTCTCCTCGCTCCAATGGCCATGAATCTCCCTTCAAGGTAGCGTGGCTTACGCTACTTGCAACTGTATGATATTTGCATAGAAGGGACAATGCAGCTAGGGTTTTGTCCTGCCCAACGTTAAGTTGGGATTCCTGTACTGTCTGAGGTCGAGAGTGTTGTAAAGCTGCTCCTTTGCCATCGGGTTGCAGGTTTTTGGCTTACACCGGTCGTGGCATCACTGTGGGAGATGGCCCTCTGCTCAGGTAACTAAATGAATTCGTTCCCTTCATTATCGGATTTATTATTATTTTTAAAGCTTTTCTTTTACATTAAAGCAGTAGCTAACAGTCGGCTGTTCATTGGATATTGCAGATATGTCTGCTACCTTTCTCTGCAAAGAACAGGATGAGGGTTACAGCATCTCGGGCCACGGTAAGCCCTGGTCTCTTCACGGCTTATCTACCTGTGTAAATCCTCAAGGGATTACGATGGGGTTGGTCGTTGCGGCCTTTCTTAACCTTCAAGGTCTTAGTTGTTAGTTTAATGTTAAATGTTGAGGGTTAATACCCTAGCTCTCTTACAGAGCTCTCCGGCTTCGACCGCGAGTGTAAAATCTTGTTTTGTAATTATGAATTTTTCTTCTGTGTTAAAATACTGTAAAAGAAATACTGTGTAGAAAACCCTAGGCTGTATGCCTGCCTCAGGATGAGGTTCCGACCTCGACACTTTGTTTCCCTTTACTGTACTCATAATGTTCAGGGTTTTCACCCCAGGTTTTATAATATAACTTATTATAATGCTTCCTGTATCTGTTGGTTTGTTTATTGTATATATTTTGAACCTAAGCTCTGTACAGGAATAAATAAAATAAACTAAGGGTTTATAAC
>LPNX010818339.1:1006639-1029024 GCA_001517045.1 Pseudotsuga menziesii | reverse complement strand
TTATAGATATATTCATGATGATATACCAGATTTATCTTTCCTTACCATCGATTTATCATATACTAAACTTATCTTCGATCCGATGAATAATTTACTGAAAACTAGTATCAATCTATACTTTTCTTTTCTTAAGCATTTACGAGTTATGGTTTGATACAAGTATTCCTTTACTAGTTTGAGAGTTTGCACTAAATTAGAATACTAATCTATTTCCAAGCATGTTACCTGGATGGAAACCAAACACCTTTGGTATCAGTCTTAGACTTATCCCGTTTGACCCCTTTATAACATCTCAAGATTTGATTAACAAACAAGAAGGTAAAAAGAATATATTAACCTAAGTTACCTGACACGTCCATACTGGCCCACGTGTCCATACCCGCGATGTCCACGTGAAGACACGCTACGGTACGTGTCCGACACGTGGTCAAAACGTGTCTGATCCCTGGGACACGTGGTCAACGCGTGTCCGACACTCTTTTGTAACGTGTCTCGATTTTAAGACACGTGTCCTGTGAAAAGTGAAGAAATTAGGGGTTTTTTCGCTGTTTAAATCTCCGCATGACATCCTGAATGTTCCATTTTCCATGCTCGACGCCCAGCTGTGAGAGAGACTAATCCTGTGAGTCGTGACTATGGTTGCAAAGCTTGAAAGCACATTTGAAAGCTCGTGGAATCGTGGACACTGGACCGTGGTTGCATCAGCGATTCAGCTCGTTTTTGAAGGGGTTCACCGTTCCGGTTAGTATGGCTGCCAGTGCCATTTCAAACTTGTAATTTCTGTTTGAACTTTGCAATGTGCCAATGTCTTAATACCTGCAAATTGCAATCACCATGTGACTAACGTGACTCATAACGTGACGGTGAGATGAAGATACCATATGGGTATGGCATAACGTGACTCATAACGTGACTGTGCATGTAGAGTCTAGACTCAAATGATAAATCATAAATGTTATTCAAGTTTTCAACAGATATGTAACTTCCAGCTTTGGATTGGTGAGCAAGAGGTGACTTGTAGCCGTAGGCAATGTAATTCCCAGCAAAATAAACAATGGAATGACTGTCCCAATTTGCAATCAAACATTTAATACAAGAGTTGTCACAAAATGTATTTTCCAGCTTGTAAAACTATGTCAATATTTGCTATGCAGATGTAGGTGGCCACTGGCAACTGACAACTATCCATACAGTCATCTTGCTTGATGTGATAATAAATAAACGTTGTGCAAAAAGACACTCGGCATTCCCACACATTGTGATTTTGAGTACATACACTCGGCATTCACACACACACTTATGTCTTGGCCAACTTGTCTCTGAACTATACATCTGTTATTGGAATCATTTGAAGTGGCAACCAAGCACTAAAATGACAATTTGAAAATTGATAGATAGATGCCAGATGGGACTGTCAAATAATTTAATAAATGATAATTTCCAGCCAACAAGTATTTCTTTTATCGGTCCAGACTCCAAACGTTACTTTCAGTAAAATTGTGGATGCCATTGCCAAAAGTTATAGCAATTCCAAGTTTTCACAAGTAGATAGCAAAAGTGTGTTTGTCAACTCCAAAGGGACTGTGGAATGCAATGTATTTTCCAGCCAAGCCAATTTAACTATGACTGCCCCAAACAACATTTTCCAGTATGAAAGTCTAAGGACAAGCCCATATGTAGTAATTTGTAAACCTTAACAAGGGTATTTTCTTATAAGTGTTTAAGAGGCTTGCCCTAGTATGTTTATACGGTGAAATGAATTTGTATGTCACAGTCAAGTAGGGTATGAGAGCTGAAAATGTAAATGGTATACACAGTCCTCTTGGCATTCTCATTTTTATTCTCATTTTTAATCTAACTAATGCATTCTCTGTTCTCATTTTTATTTCAGATTTCAGATTTGACAAATTGGCATTGAGCAAGAAATCATGGCAGGTAGAGGTCAGGTTCGTCAGAAGAGAGGGGGGGATGCCAATGCTCAAAGGCAGAATTTATCTTCATCGGGAGTTGGAAGCTCTCCATCTGTTTCAAGTGCTACTGCTAGTGTTGTTGGTGGTGGCTCTGATTCTGTTTCAAGGGCTGCATACGACCCTGCTGTAGCAAGGCAGGAAGCTAACGATAAGAAACTCCCCCTTTGGAAATATGTCACTAAAAAACCAGGACAGCCCCCCTCAAAGGCTTTTGGGGGAGGAAATGTTATTTGGACTTGTAATTTTTGCAAGAATGAGTATAAGAGCACATACTACCGAGTTAAGGGGCATTTATTGGGCATTCGCTGTGGACTTGGAGCATGTAGAGGAGTGACTGTTAATGAACGAATGCGGATGGAGAGAGAGGATGCAATTGGTTTGGGGAATGTGGCAGCAGCAAGCAGCAAACAAAAAAATGAGAATCCTCTTCCTTTCTTGAGGACTCCATCTAGCAGATTTGGGAGTGGGCTTGCCATGCCATCACCAAAAAAGAGGGCAGCCTCAACTCGTGGTCCAATGGACAAGATTTATCAGCAAGAGAAGCGAGATGAAGTTGATCTTACCATTGCATTTTTTTTCTATCTCAACTTCATCTCATTTAATGTTGCACGGTCTCCTATGTTTATTGAAATGTGTAGAGCACTAGTTGAACAAGCTCCAACAGGGTATGTGCCTCCAGGTTCAGAGAAACTTAGAACCACATTGTTGGTTAAGGCAAAGAAGGAGGTGGACAAAATCCTAGTTCCCATTAAATCAACATGGGTCTCATCCGGTGTCAGTATTGTTTCTGATGGATGGACGGATGCAGCACGCCATCCACTCATCAATTTCATGGTGTCTTCCCAAAATGGACCGGTCTTCTTGAAAGCGGTGGATGCTGTTGGAAAGTACAAGAATGCAGCATATATGGGAGAGTTGTTCATAAAAGTTGTTGAAGATGTAGGTGTTGATTCTTGTGTGCAAATTATTACAGACAATGCACCTGTTTGCAAAGCTGCTAGCATAATTGTGGAAGCTAAATATCCACAAATATTTTGGACACCATGCATTGTTCATTCCTTGAATTTAGCACTGAAATCCATTGCTTCAGATGTGACATGAATTGGTACTGTTATTGAGGATGCACGCCATATCTGGAATTTTGAACAAAACCATACCAATGCCCTTACAATATATAGACAATACACACATCTATCATTGTTGAAGATTGCAGACACTCGGTTTGCTTCCTCCTTCATCATGCTTAAGAGGCTGAAAGAGGTCAAGGCCGTTCTTGGGGCTATGGTTATTTCAGATCTTTGGTCTTTTTGGAGAAACACAGATCACGCTGCTTCAAAAAGGGTAAAGGACACAGTGTTAGATGATGGTTGGTGGGAGAGGGTCAATCTTAGCATTAAGATCATGGACCCTATCATTTCTCTTTTGAGGTTTGCAGACACAGACAAGCCCATCTTAGGAGATATTTATGAGGGATGGGACTCCATGATTGAGTCTGTGAAGACAATTGTTATGGAGAATGAGTCCCCTGAGTATGGGACATCAGCTGAGAGCTTATGGTCCACTATACAGGTTATTCTTCTTTCTAGGTGGGATAAGAATTGTACACCTTTACATTGCTAGGCTCATTCATTGAACCCCAAGTTCTATAGTCAAGAGTGGCTCACTGCCGGTGTTGGCCCTTCACCCAGATTCCCTCCTCACATGGATGGAGAGATTTCACAGGGGAGAAAGCTAGCATTTAGAAGGATATACCAGGATACAGCTTTGCTTAATGAGATTGAGGCAGGCTTCGCTGAGTTCTCCACTGGCACTAAGAGGTTTGGAGGGTATGATGTACTTGAAGACAGGGGGGTCAAAGAGGCCTATCTATGGTGGGCAACTCATGGGGCAGCATGCCCTATTCTACAACAGTTAGCCTTCAGGGTCCTTTCTCAGGTTACTTCATCCTCTTGTTGCGAGAGGAATTGGAGCACATATGGGAATTTGTACAGTGTGAAAAAGAGTAGGATTGAGCAGTCCAGGGCAGAGACAATGGTGTTTGTGCACACCAACCTTCGTCTTATTTACAGGAAGAGGCAGGAGTGGTTGAAGGGAAAGACAAAGATATGGGATGTCTTTCCTAATGATATGGGTTTGGATGGCACTACTAAGTTGGCATTAGCCAACATGGATCTTAATGATCCAGTGTTAGAGCCGGTAACTTTTGATGAGGAGAATGAGGAGCCTTTTGATGAGTCATCCTCCACCCCATCAGATAGAGCAGAAGAGCTTGGATTGGGCATAGAGGAGGAGGAGGAGGAGGAGGATGAAGGACATGACAATGGTAGTGATGCTGATTACGACATGGAGGAGGACTATTGACACTGACAGTGACTCTAGAGTCTATATCTATGAGATATGAGATTCCTACCTATTTTGTATCTAGATTCTACTCTATTTCGTATTTTGGAGTGGATTTCCCGCAGCATCTATGTAAATTGTAATACTGATACATTATGCATGTTTATTTTGATGACCTAAAGACTAAAGTTAAAGAGAAATCTGCAAACTTCTATTTATTCTTTATGGTTCTACTTCTAACTTCTATTGTATGATGTATGATTGTATCATGTATGTTTCATTCACAATGCACATTGGTTCTAAATTCTAATGCTACTGTTACACTCACATCAACATGTACATCACATGCAATATTATAATATATTCTTAGAACAATTAATAAGACCTCAAATTGAAACAAAGTTTGTTGTTCTGTTAGAAATCTGCAATTAAAATATAAAAAATAGTGCACTTGAAATTGCATAAAAGCTGAAAAAAGTTCATGGAAAATGATGCAATCCATTGCAACTTTAAACTGAAAATTGCTTAATTAAAGTGAAGAAAACAGTGAGTACAGCGGGTTGTAATATTAATGTCTTATTATGTTTTATGAATATGAATCATGATTCATGATGTTTAGACTCTACTATCTAGAGTTTGATTGATTTGTAAAATTATGGTATTGGTGTTTGAATCTTTGATGTATTTTTTTCGAAGTTCATGATGTAACATTGATCAATATCTACTATCAAGATTCAATATTTTCTCTATTACAGTAATTTGTATAATATATATATATATATATATATATATATATATATAACGTGTCCTCCGTGTCCTAATTCCGGGGGTCGCCGTGTCCGTGTCGGATACTCGTTTTTCCGTGTCCTCCGTGTCCCGTGTCTTCGTGTCAGGTGACTTAGATATTAACTTATATAGTCCTTTATAAATTTTGGGCTTAGAGAATGACAAAAGTCTAATTGTCATCACAGAGATTTTAAAACTATAAAAGAAAAGGGTTATCATCCTATTCATAATTATCCCAGACATGAACTAGGGTAAACCAAATCAAATTTATGAATAACATAAATTAAAAACCATTAATTATATACCTTTAAAGAAAAGTTATGTCTCTTACCTTCATTTGAAGTTTAAGATAATTGGCATTGTAGTTGTGAGTCAAAACAATTATACCATATCCATAATTCCAATGCTTTATAACTCCTTGAAACTTAAACTAACCTCCATGCTTATGTAAACAAGACTATATAACAAGCAATGTCTACTATGCAAGGTTTATAAACATTAAACTAACATTATAATGTTGCAATCATAACGCAGGTAATGATACTATAGTATAAAGCACCTCATGGGATCTCCACGCAATGATTTGGTTTGAGTTTAGTCAAGGGATAAAATTGTGGGACTTTAGAACTTTTACCCACTGAATGGAAAACATTAAAGTACTACATGGTCGCATAGTAGCCATGCATTGGTGCTATATAACTGTTGACTTAACCCTAAATTATCACTTCTCCTTCGCCTTCGACCGCTCTGCAAACCCTCCTGTCCATTCGGCCGTCGTTTGGTCTGCTATCAAGCTCCTGCTGTTCCAGCTCTTTATTAACTCATCCATTGCACTGTATGAAGAGATTAGAAGGTGAAATAACTTACTGCTTGCCTCCACGATACTTCCATTGTTAACTCGAGCTCTGAACAGTTATAAACCTTACCTCTCCTCGCTCCAATGACCATGAATCTCCCTTCAAGGTAGCGTGGCTTACGCTGCTTGCAACTGTATGATATTTACATAGAAGGGACAATGCAGCTAGGGTTTTGTCCTGCCCAACGTTAAGTTGGGATTCCTGTACTGTCTGAGGTCGAGAGTGTTGTAAAGCTGCTCCTTTGCCATCGGGTTGCAGGTTTTTGGCTTACACCGGTCGTGGCATCACTGTGGGAGACGGCCCTCTGCTCAAGTAACTAAATCAATTCGTTCCCTTCATTATTGGAGTTATTATTATTTTCAAAGCTTTTCTTTTACATTAAAGCAGTAGCTAACAGTCGGCTGTTCATTGGATATTGCAGATATGTCTGCTACCTTTCTCTGCAAAGAACAGGATGAGGGTTACAGCATCTCGGGCCACGGTAAGCCCTGGTCTCTTCACGGCTTATCTACTTGTGTAAATCCTCAAGGGATTACGATGGGGTTGGTCGTTGCGGCCTTTCTTAACCTTCAAGGTCTTAGTTGTTAGTTTAATGTTAAATGTTGAGGGTTAATACCCTAGCTCTCTTACAGAGCTCTCCGGCTTCGACCGCGAGTGTAAAATCTTGTTTTGTAATTATGAATTTTTCTTCTGTGTTAAAATACTGTAAAAGAAATACTGTGTAGAAAACCCTAGGCTGTATGCCTGCCTCCGGATGAGGTTACGACCTCGACACTTTGTTTCCCTTTACTGTACTCATAATGTTCAGGGTTTTCACCCCAGGTTTTATAATATAACTTATTATAATGCTTCCTGTATCTGTTGGTTTGTTTATTGCATATATTTTGAATCTAAGCTCTGTACAGGAATAAATAAAATAAACTAAGGGTTTATAACAGCTCATAATGTGGATTTATAATACGGCCGTAAATGAAAATATTGTCTTAACTCTTGGTATTTATTTTACTTGCATAACTGGATTTATAGGGTTCAACCCTAATTTTACAATTTGAGATTTAAGTTCAATTTTTAATCTGTCATTAAAATTATAACTCTGATGGCATCTGTGGGTAAAATAAATAAATTATATCATAATAGTTAAGCTCGATGTTGAGCAATTTACTGTTCTGTTAATTCTTTTGCTTTAAAATAATAACTACGTTATTTAACTATTTATAACCTCTTTTATTAATGTTACTGTTTATGTACCTTGATTTATTGGTTATGTATTAACTTCTTAAATTATACACAGGGTTTACGCCCTTATACCAATATCATAGCTGTTTGATGCTGCTTTCCTGTAGTATTCTTAGTCATGTTATAATACTGTAATTTATCTTATTATAAGAAATTATGTGGTTAAAGGACTCTCCGACTTATTGTTAAATAAATTTGATGTTAAGGTTTCAGTACTAGCTTATTACCCTAACTTCTATTTACCAGAAACTGTAATGCAAGTGCATACTTTTTAAATTAGGTAAGTCTGTTGTACTCTTAATACATTTTACTATTATCTTCGAGTATTATTTAATTATTTTGTAAAATACAGAGTATAAACCATTTATTTGTTCATAAACCTTGTTTATCTATAGATAGCGTATAATCATTCTAAGTTTGCAATGATAATAATATAACATTAATTTAAGTATTACATAGTAATGCTTTTATTTTATTTGCAATATAAGTATATTATTATTAATACAATAACGATATTACTTACTTTGTGAGTACAATTGTTTCTAAGGTTAATATTGTTATTCAATGTCTGTTTTAATCTAGCTATCTAATTATAATGACTGTGTATATTTACATAATACTCATATAATATTTAAGCTCTATCTCATATATATATATATATATATATAAACTCCTGTTTATATAGTAACATTCATTTACTACATATGAAAATAGAATGACAGTTTTGAATTCTGTTCAAGCTTAGTTTAAAAAAGAGAAGATTCAGTAACTAAAAAGCTGCATTCTTAACCAAGATACAGACTATCATCTCTAAAATTTAACTGTAAAAATCTAACTAATAGGTGATTATATCCTACTGTTAGTATTGTCTGTTTAATATTAAAGGGTTAGATTCTTTCAAACTGGAAGATAAACAATTATAAAATTTAAACAACAGAAATACTTAGCCTATCTTTTCTTTATTACAGCTAGCATTTTCTGGAAACAAGGATACAGTACCAGGAAAATAGTTTTAAATACTGTAAGCAAAACAACTTAGGAATTTGTGAAACACTTGTAGTCATTGAAAGTAATTAACTAGGAAACTCGGTTCAGAAGGATACTACTTCACAATACCGAGATGCTGTGCTGGAGTACGGTCTAGTGATCCCAGATGTGGAAAAACACAGTAATTCTTTAACTCAGCAACAGATTTAACCACTAATATTTTGAGATACTCACATTACTAAACTAACTAACTCTTCAAACATATAATATAAACATGACATGCATCCATTCATACTCATTTAACATAAAAGATAAGTGACAGAACCTGTTGAAACTGTGGACAACAACAGCAATGGGAGGCCGTTCCTCCCTACCAACTCCTGGAGAGCGCTCAGACAGTGACTTCTCAGGACCCCCGAGCTTGCTCTGGTCTCCCTCGCTGGAACTAGATGCAGCAAAGTCAGATGCCAGTCTTCAAACTCAGTATTAACTCAAAACTATCAGTCAGTTCTCTTCAGCCCAATAGCTGTAAATAAAAATCAAGTTACTGCAGCAATCCTCTTAGAACAACTTCCTTTACTGTATTTCCCTCTTCCTCAATGAATTTCCTGAATAACATTCACCTGAATGAATTCTCTCTGTAAAATAACTGAGCAGCCTGAGCTCTCTTCATTGAGTACTTTTTAAAAAATTGCCTAGGTCTTTTTTGGGTTAACTGTCATTTAATGAGCCACCTGCTCTGATTCCACTTTCTTGGGGAATCATGACCCCAAATATAGGGAAGTTGCCACCTGCAACTTAGGAAGTGTTTGAGGATGCTACCACTTGTCTTTTTCCTTTCCACCTAGTTCCATCCACCAGTTTGACCAGTAACCTCTTTTTAACAGCTCTCCCATGCTGTTGTCTCCATAATTTATTTATTAATAAGAAAATATTCTGAATTACACTCCATTACTGTTGACTCTGCTGAGTCATCAATCCCTACTTAGGATTAAGTTTAACATAATGTCTCAGAAATATAATAAAACAATTTACATAATTTTACAAAATTGGGGTATGTGACATTCTTCATGATGGAATTGTACTCTTCCATCATGGCACCTCTCCAAACCTGGTGTACAAAAGCTTCCTCATAAGTAGTCAGCTCAGACTCTCTCAAGCTAGTCACCTATGCCATGTAGCTAGAAAATTTCTCAGGTGCCTTGCTCTCTCTGACCTCCCTCCTGGGTGGCCCAACAAACTCCTTTGCTTCCTTCACAAGCTCCCTAAGCCAACTTGGCTTTCTCTTCTTGGAAGAAGCATCATGTCATAGACCCTCCTCTACATCCTCATCAAACGAATGTCTCCCTGAAGAAGTACCAACAGTCTGAGATCATGTCCTTGGTGAACCTGAACCTATACCATGTGTATTTGAATCACCTGAAGGTGTAACCTATGAACTCGTGATCCGTGAACCTGTCCCTATACCAGAAGTCCCTGTAGATTGGGTCCCTGAAACTGATGGACCTGTAACCTGTGACCCAGTCACTCCTGAAACCTGTGACTCTATGCCCTAACTCGCTGAACTTTGTGATGCTATCACCTGTGGAGTACTTCGTTGCTCCTCTATCTCTGAATCTCGAGATCTTCTGAAGGCTCGCTCCTCCTCAAATCTCACCTCCCTCCTCACCACAACTTTCCTCTATGTAGGAAGGTAAATGCGGAAAGCCTTCAAAGTGTCGTCATAACCAACAAAAATACCCCTCTCCAGTAGCCTCCAACTTTGTCCTCTTCTCAGAAGGGACATGTGAGTATGTAAGGCATCCAAAGATACGAAAGTGGCCTATCTCAGGCACTTTCCCGGTGAACATCTCCTCAAGAGTTTTGCACGACAAGGCATAGTGCAGATTCTTGTTCAGTACATAAACAGCAGTACTACAGGCCTCTGCCCATAGAAAGAAAGGAAGACTCTGATCATGCAATATGGCTCTAGCTACACCCACTATTGAACGGTTCTTCCTTTCAGCCACTCCATTCTGTTGTGGAGTGTAAGGAACTATCAACTGCTTATTGATCCCCTCCTGTCTACAGAACTCATCGAATGCATGGGAAGTATACTCACCCCCATTGTCTTATCGAAGTACCTTAATCTTCTTTCCTGTCTGGTTCTCTAGAAGAGCTTTGAACTCTTGGAACCAAAGCAAGACTTCCTCTGGTCTCTTGCTTCTAAGGAAATAGATCCAGGTCTTCCTGGAAAAGTCATCGATGAATGTAATGTGATACTCATAACCTGTCAAAGAGGCAGACGACATGGGACCACATAAATCTGAATGTATCAACTCAAGCACTCCCTCTGCATACACCACTCGGCTCTATGCTGAAATCTGGCATACCTATAGTCATGTCTCTCAGCATACTCAAAGTCGGATGATGTAGGTGGGCCATCCTCCTGTGCCATTACTCACACAACTCACTATTGCTCTGAGTGTGTGACAGTGCATGATGTGGCTGGAAGAGAAGCTTGTATAGTTTCCCGCATCTGACTCCAATCGCATATGAAGCAGATGGACCCTCTGCTTTGGGAAAGATGTGAACTTTCCCATCTAGGACATATACTCCAAAGCCTGTGTCATCAATCGTGGAAACTGATACAAGGTTCTTTTTCATCCCAAGGACATACAAGACATCCCTCAAAAACATAGGCTGCATGGACTCCATGTCAAAGCGGACTGTCCCACGCCTAACTGCTCTCACCACTGTATCATCACCCAATACAACCTCCAACTCCAAATCTGTCTCTGATGTCTCGGTGAACATGTCTCTATCACCTGTCATATGAATCAAAGCTCCAATATCAATGTACCAAGTGGAGGAAGTAGTGGAAGCACTCAACGAATGCCCAACAATCATGGAATGCTCCATGTGACCCTCAATGTCCCTATTAGTGATGGATGATGCTCTCTCTACACTAACACCGACAAAGAGAAAAATCTCTCTCAAATCTAGCAGCGTACTCATCAATCTCAGTTGAATTTGTTGTTTGTTGTTTCTTCTTCTTCTTGTTTGGGCATTGTCCAGCATAGTGTCCAAACTTCTGACAAGCAAAGCATTTCACTTTGCTCATGTCTTTCTTCTCTCCATCTTGCTGCTTGGTTCCACCTTTGGAACCCTTCTTGGTTTTCTCCTTCTTCCCCTTTGTTGCTAATGCCACATTCTCCTCATCTTCTTTGCTGTGAGATGTACTGCCCTGTACATGTCCTCTATGTGTCTCCTCCTGTTTGAAATCATCCCAAAGACGATCCCAACAAGGCATGTGCTCACGAGCAACCACTGACTCCACAAATACGGCCCATGGCTTCGCCACGCCATTCAAGGTTGTACGCACCAACTCAACACACCTCCCCTATAGCTCCAAGTTCATCACGACCTGTGTTATCCTGATGAGGTAAGTGGTCATATTCTCACCCTTGTTCATGTGAATACTCTTTAACCTCTCCCTTAATACCATCTTCCGATTTTAATTGGAACCCTGGTATAAGTTAGTTAAAGCAGCCCACATCTTATGGGCATGATCTTTACCTAAAATGTGTGGAATAACGTGATCTTTGATTGCATCAAGAAGGATTCTTTTGGCCTTTATATCCCTCTTGTCGAATGCAGCCCTAGCCATTATATTAGCAGGAACAATCATGGGATTTGCAGTAGTGTTGTTCACTATATCCCATAACTCACTATCCTGTAAAAAAAGCACTATTTTATCCTTCCATGGACTGAAATTTCCAGCCCCAACCAACCTGTCTTCTATTTTAAGAGCAATAGCCAGACTGAAAAAAAATCCAAGAACCTGTTTTCTGTTCAACCCTGTTTTCCCTTGTTCCTCCCAATCTAAAATTTTTGAATGTGTGTAAATTTTCTACCTTCACTTCGCTCTGATATCATGAAGATTTTTCAAAACCACAACCCGGTTCAAGTTTCAGTTTTTCATTGTTTAATTCCCAAACCCCAAGGTTAGCATTAACATAAAACTTTAATAATTTTGCACTAAAAACATAAAAACATTAGATTTTCCTTTCCTTTTTGAATTCTGAAAATTAAAGGCAGCCCTAAACTCTTACTCATAAATTTAATTTTCAGCCCCACACACGAAATTTTAACACAGATTTTAGGTCAAATTGACCCAGGGAAAACCCCGAAGAGAAAACCTGTTTAGAGATTTTTATTTTTAGACAAATTTTACAAATTTCAAACAGCAATACTTGTCTCCTTTTTCTTCCTCGAAAAACATGCCAGAGTCACTATGAACAATGTTGTACGAACTGTCAAAAACGGCACCTCGAAATTCCTGTACTACCTCACACGTGTGAACTGTATAGACAGATATAGTGCGGTCTGCTCCCGAATTTCTCAAAATCTGTGCACTGGAAAAATGCCTCGAAAATCATGCCATGTACGGTCTGACAACGGCAATAAATGTCATACCTTTTCGCGAAAATCGTGCCAATAAATGCCTCTATTTTTGTGCAACAATACGACCTGTAACTGTACGGAATTCCTCAATTTCTATTCCCGAATTTGTCTAGAAATTTGTGCCAAATGTCTTGGAAATAGTGTCCATCTCAAGCTTTGGATTTCTCTGAAAATTTCTCACTTCTCAAATTTTGGTTTTTCTCAAACCCTTCTCTCGTGTCCTTCTCTTCTCTCAAAAACTCTCTCTTTGTGAAAGCGAACAATGAATTGGTTTAGACTTTCCCAAACCCTTTTTGTTTGAGTAACTTCATCTTTTGGATCAAAGGCTAGAATTAAAACCCAACTTGATGAAATAAATGGTTCATCTCATTTCCTCATTAAAAAATCACTTTTTAAATAAAAATGAGACTTTTAATACTCACCCTCTTTAATGCTCATAAAGTCACTTTAAAATTATAAACTCAAACATTTAATTAAAAAGTCACTTTATCATAAAGTCATTCACACATTTTAATATGGGTAGGGACCACATTTAAATGTTCATGTCCACCCCAAGGCATGAGTGAACAAACACTTTCCTAGGTAAAGAAAAACAACATTTGTCATTCCCACCTATCCCAAGTGAGAACTCACTCATCACAAGAACAACTAGGTTTTCAACCCATCAAAAACTTCACAAATGCAAGTGTCCATCTCAAGCACACTAGGGTTTCACAAACCAACAACCAATCCCACGTTCAACCACTAAAATATCTTGCCATCAAATCAGCTAAAAGAGCAATCTCAATCCAATCAGCTCTAATACCATGTAAAAAATTCAAGAATCAAGCAATTAATGCACCTTCTGAAATTTCACCTCGATCTTCAAATTTTGTGGCTCTAATCCTTATAAACTTTCAGCCTTAGGGCTGATCTGAAATATTAAATTACAGCAGTGATATTTCACATTTCTTCAACACAATTTCACCTAGGAGCCCAGAAGAATAAATACCTCATAACCACGATGCTATAGCCCTTAAGGCACACATTTCAAGGCATATAACAGATCTAATTACACTTATTGAAGCAGAATGTAATAGCAGTAATTATTCTTCTTTATCTTAAAGATATATGTTAAATCACTTAACCAATACAGTTATAAACTTCTAAGTTATGTCAAATCAGCATGAACAACATGTGTTTGAATCTACCCTATGAAAAACATAACATGGGCTGAAAATCAAATTTTCAAGTACACAATATTTGGACAGCTGAAAGCTTCATACATTTATAAGTGTTGAAGTACAAGTATATACCACAACTTTATCACAAAGCTGGTTCAAGTCAAGCTCTCCAAACCCTATCTAGGTAAACCATAAGAAAACCCTAGCCACCAACTCCTAGCTAGAAGTCACTCCCAATCTAAGCTGGTCACTCCACCAAAGATCCTCAGCATGCTAGCCTCAATATCAGCAAGCCCTCCTTAACATATACACCAATCTTGTATTACACTAGCGCTCTTGTCTTCCTTAGGGTTTACAAACCCTAGCCATGTTGCATCACACAAGTACATGTCAAGACAACTAGCACTAACCTCAAAGTCTATATGTCCATCCTAGGATTTGAATCCTCAAACCCTAAGTCACAACTCTTGCATCATCACAACCACCAAGACCTCCATGGAACATCAAGAATACAATAACCTAGTTTTCTTCTAAGTAAGGCATCACATCAAACTCAAGACTCGTCAAGCTAGGCTCTCTATGATCCTACCCTAGCCTCCATGCATCACAGAAGTACAAGGTTACTAAATCATGCAAGATGTTAGCTCCACTCTCCATGTCTTATACTAGGGTAGAAACCTTAGTGCTACAAGAAGTACCACAAGACAACCCATCATCACCTCCAACATTGTGTTCTTCTTTAGGGCTTACTTTACATATAGCTCAAACACTAGCATCTCATAGGAGTAAACTCTAGCATCACACGAGCAAACTCTCCAAGAACAACAAAGACATCACGCTCTCTTCTTGTCTTCTCTTAGGGTTTCTTTATCAAACCTAGCGTCTACTCCCTATAAGACTCCTCCAAAACAACACAAAGATAGAACAAAGTACAATGATAATAATAATTACAAGAGCTCTCTCCTCCCTTTACATATGAGGGAGAGTAACATAAAACTCGAACACAAGTCCATACAAGTAATCAATAAGGCAACCCCACATGGAGCACTTTAAAATACAAGAACATAAATGTGTCAAATTAGGGCTTATCCAATGCCCAATTTGAAACACCCTCGAAGTATGATCCTCCTTGGGCTCAATGCTCCTCCTCTGAGACAATGCGCTCGACAACAAGATGTTATCACAACACCTCCTCTTCTATAATGCTCTGTTATCCAAGTCATGCAAGGCGCTCCTCCTCTAACTATGTGCCATGTGTCCTCTTATGTGCCATACATGTAGCACACGAGATATTATCATTGGGAGACATGGCAAAAGAGAAGGTTGTTGTAACACCCCATTTTGACCTTATTACCTAGACTATCATTACTGGATGTATTTGCTTATTGCGGAACTTCGTCAGTAGATGACATTGGGGACATATGGATTTATTATTTGCGGAATTTATATATATGTGTATGATGTTAATATTATGAGTTATGAACATGTTTTGATTACGTCTTTGACATGCGAATTCAAAAGACTATGGTACGTGGATACCGATTTAAGTTATGTTCAAGTAAATGATTACGACGCCAGATGCATGGTGAAAATGATTATATTGTTGTTGTTAGTATTAACAGATTATGTATGGACATATCGACGATTATACGACATTTTGTTATGAGACTAACCAACAGATTTAAAAGAGCTAAATGATAGTTGATCTCCACAAGGTGGAAGCACCTCGACGGTATGATTTCAAAGGATATGGTATGAGAATGAATTGTCATTGTTGTATGTGATTATTGTTATTATCATGATGTGTGGGCTGGTGTGGGGTTTCAGGAAACTCAGCTGCCCAAATTGGTTATTCGATGACAAAACCTGAGTATGAAAGTCGCAACGCAGTCACTATGTCGAATGCAGAGATAGTCCCTTATTCCATTGAGGGGGGTAAAGGCATTACCCACCGTTATCCCAAAAACTCGAAGTCATGGGAGGGTTGTGCTACGGTGCGCTCCCCAAGGTGTGTGATGATGACTAGTGGATGCCTGCTGGGAAAGCTTGGTCGATAGAGTCGACACTTCCGCTTACGGGTTCTAACTGGAGTTAGGTAATGTAGTTGACGCTCCAGGATAGTCGAGCAAAGGAAGGATAGGATGTGGAAGTTAGTTGTGAATTATGTAGAATGAAGTAGGTAGATAGGAACGACATGGAAGTTTTAGAAGGGAAACTGATTAACTGCGTGTCGAAACCCTTTGCTTGATTCTTAAGTGGTGTATCATTATGTTTTGTTTGTGTCATGGCTTATTATGATATGAGTTAGCGTCTAAACCTTGCAAAATTCATGTTTAAGTGTGTGTCGACATATAGTAACTTATGCGATTATGTGTGATGTGTGGTTGAGTCCTATTAGCATATGTACACGACGTATGTAAGCATTAACTACATTTACATAACTCGTCTATATATATGTGTTTGTATAAATGGTATGCCATGCTATTATAATTACAACTTCATGTTTTGTAATTGTGACAAGTTGAATTATATTTGTTACTTATCGAGTTAGAAACTGATATAATTGGGTCAAGTTATTAGTAAGGGCTTTGATTATGATTAAGGTTGGTTAATGATTGTGGTCATCATTAAATAAATATTAATTAAGTTGATTAGAGTTACTTAGTATGATTGTTGAATGTGGTGTTAATTAATGACTGAATCGTGATCAAGTCCTAATGAGGATTAACGTCAATTAATGTTAATTAATGTTAATTCATAATACAAATGGTGTAATTATGTTATTAAGATTTGATTAACTTAGTTGTTGAATAAGTCATGGTTACTAAATCATTAAATAAAGTATTAATGTGGTTGATCATTGTTAATCACTTTATTATCTACTTGATTAATAAATGCTAATTAAAGGATGAATTATAATAGTTCCATGAATGGTGATTATGATTAATTGTAATTAATTAGGATTAATTACAATTAATTAGAGTATGGTAATTTATCAGTATTAATTAGGATTGTTATAATTAATTACGATAAATTAAAACTAATTAGAAAGTGGTGTTAATTGAGTATTAATCACAATTAATTATAGTTAAGGTTATTATAACTAGGTTTGAATGTTGAATATGATAATTAGTTCCATGAATGATTGTTATAATGGATTATAATTAATTAGGATTAGTCAAAATGTAATAATAATTAAGCATTAACTAAGAACTTAATCACAAATAATGCTTAATTGTTGAATAGGCTAAATAGCTTAGTAAATCATCTTTAAAATTTATTTAGTTCATAAATAATTAAATGAGTCTTAATGACAATTATGATAGACGGTGAAATATAGTAATGATTACATAAAATGATATTTTGTTATTAATATTATTAAATATCTATTAATGTGAGGTGATAATGTTGACTGCGAATATTCTTGTTTTATGTTGAAAAAATGGTAAGAAATGAATGGCAGTGCAACTTACTATTATTGTATAATAAATTAATTGACTTACAAGTAACCACGAGAATCCATGTGGTTGGGGAATTATGGGAACCTGACAAAGTGGATGAAATGGAAGTTGAAGAATTAATGATTGGGATAAGGTAGTAATGAAGGCCATGGGTGGCAGGTGCAAGGGGGATCCTTCTGGATCCCGGAGGACAAACTGAACAAACCTTTGTTTGGGGTTTAGGCCATAGGACAAACAATGAGGCCGAGTGGATGGCTCTCTTGCAAGGAATGGAAATTCTAGCTAATATCGATCACTCCAGGATAACGATATTTAGAGACTCAAGACATGTCATATATAAAATGAACAATGGATACACCTCAGGCTCCATAAAGTGTCGACGGCTGTATGATAAAATCATCCCTCTCCTATCGAAAAACTATGAATTATATCATATTCTTCGTGCAAATAATGCCTCAACAAATGCTTTGGCCAATGTAGGGGCCTCCCTCCCTCAGGGTCACTGTAGTCTCAACGGATTAGGCATAAATATTAAACCCATTCCCTAATGAACTTGTGGTATCACCCCCCCTTATCTACCCATCCCATAGTGTTTTGTGAAGGCTCAAAAGTTTTAATGTATTGCTCCCATGCTCCCCTCCTCGTCGACGCATGGTCTCCACTCCTCACCGGCCTTACCTCGATCCTTGTCGCCTTAATGAGCCATCTCCCTCAGCGTTATTACTCTCCCAGCTCGCACGCTCCAGGTCTCTTCATTCTATTCAATATGGCTTCTTC
This sequence comes from Pseudotsuga menziesii, assembly GCA_001517045.1. NCBI lineage: Eukaryota > Viridiplantae > Streptophyta > Pinopsida > Pinales > Pinaceae > Pseudotsuga > Pseudotsuga menziesii. The sequence goes on along the minus strand of LPNX010818339.1, from coordinate 1,011,001 downwards.
CGAAAGTTTCCCCTACCTCCATGCTCCCTTTGTAAACGTTATGCTTCCTTCTCGCCATGTTTATCCTCCGGAGAAGACTTTGCTGGCTGTCACTTCTAGTGTCGATGAAGGCATTGTTCAGGGGATCCCGTGGGAGTCTTTGCCTCTAATCAGGGTCTTCATCAAGGAAAGGTTGGCTCTTGCTGCATTCCTAACCTGTTACTGCTCTTCTCAAGCCGGTGGTCCTTTGTGGCGCTTAAATACAGGCGTTGTGTTCAGCATTCCCGTTGAAGGTCAGCCTCTCATTGCAAATAACAGTTCAATTTTTGGGTGTAAGTGTTTAGGTTGGCAGGAAGGAGCGGTCGACACTCTCTCTTGTCGCAGCAAGAAAGAAAGTGACTCTCTTCAGCATGAATTTATCATCCTCAACTCTGTCCTCGGTGGTCTATTTTGTGGTGAGCAGACTCAAGAGCTCGCAGGGTCAGAAAGGGACCTCGTCAGTAGTTTCTCTAGGCTAATTCTTGCCAACCCCAATTCCAGACAAGACAGAATGGACCATGCAAACGAAAACGCCGGTCTTGCTGATTTGAAGAAAAATCTAAGGCATTTGTACGAAATGGTGGCTATTGGAATCATGGGCAATAAAGAGATTGCTCAAGAAATCAAGAATCTGGTGGAGGTGGTTAGTTACAACTCCTATCAGATCAGCAATCATGACTCCAGGATTGACGACACAGAGATGAATCTCAAAGAAATAATGGGGAAGGTGGACCGGATTCAGGAGGACATTCAGTGTTTGGTCAACATTGTTATCCACTAATTTTGCACTTAGTGGATTTTTTGGTGAGCCCCCAGAGCATTGAACAAGTACAGTTGTTCGTGATCAGAATTCAGAAGTCTGCCAACCTTTTCCTGGGACTCTGTTCGGAACTTTTTGTAAATACATGTTCATACCCCCTTGGGGAGATTGTAAAGAATGTCCTAGCATTTAATTTTTTATACAAGGCTAGGCTTCCCGACCTTGGGCATCAAACCGACTAGCCCAGAGTGTTTTTTCCCTTGGCTATTATTGGCTGTTGAACAAACGACCAATAATTTCTGAGTTTTTCCCTTGCTCCTCCAAAGTTGGGGTAGTTGTCTTGTTGTTTCGGCCTTGGGAGGTTATTAGAGCCTTCGTATCAGTGTTTTTTGTCATGCTAGGCATTCCGATTGAGTCGTATGAACATGTACTAGGTCCCCCTAAAGTTTCGTTCGATTCCGAGAAAAATAAAAAAAAATAATGTTTTTTAAGCCATTTTTTAATGGTTTAAATGGAAAATTTCAAAATGTAATAAATCGATGATCTGGAGTCTGTTTTCCGCATGGTTGGGCTCATTTTCAAGCTCGGAGCAGCATCTTTACCCTAGAGGCCACTTTCACCATCATTCGGCCAACAGAAGCATCCCGAAAGTCATCAATTGGCTAATTGAGCACCAAAATACATTTAAATGCTAAAATTGGACAGAATGCACCAAAGTCAAATATTCAAAAAGTCAAAATTGATTTTTAAAATGGTGGAGATGACATGGCATAGTCATGCGTTTCTTCTTTAAGGTGCATGGCATATAAACTTTGGTTTAAAAAATCAAAGTTGGATTTTATGAGATGAGGGTGACGTGAGTGGTGGAACCTCACGCTAGCAAGTTTGGAGGATATGATTTATGTGAGTAGGGTGGATGGGCCCCTCTACATTGAATGTCAATTTTTTAAAACATGGCATATACATACTAATTATTTCATGAGGAATGACGTGAGGGTGGTATGGATCAGCGCTACACATTATAAGTCAAACCATGTGGTATAGCGTTGGTCCAAGATTGGTAGCAAGTAATAGAAAATTGTTAACGTCAACTTTTGTATGGATCGCATGTGGTGTATGGAGGGTGTGTGGTGTTAAGCGTGGGTCCCTCTCCACCAAGCACATGTAATTTAAACCTTGTTATAATTCCAAAGCATGTAAATTATTCAAGTGACAGTTATCGTGAAGGTGGATCTCACACTTGTCGTGAGTGGATGCGAGTGGGGTCACATGAGGAGATTGAGGGACGTCGTTTTGGATTAAGTGATGTGTTGGTAGTTCTAGCTCAAGTCCAAAGAGGGGATTCGCACTCCAAGCTAGGTTAACATGGAGGTGATTGGGAAATCAAATCTGTCTATTGTGCCATTGGCTCTTTTCAATGCCGACTCTGTTTTAGGTTTTTGGTGGTAGAGTTTTTTGTATAAAGAGAGGTGCTTTGCACTCTCTTCAGGATGGAGATTTTGGGCATGAACACTCTGCCAAAATTATTGTAATATTTGTTTGAAGTTGGAATAAAGTTGTGACTTTGGAGGTCCGTGCATGAGTTATTGGAGCTGTGGATTCACATTGTCTTTGGTGATATTCACTCACCTTGCTTTTCAATCATTAAATCATTCTTCATTATATACTCTAAAAGGGCTAACAATCTAGTTTATGAGTATTTTGTTCGGATTTGATATTGTTTGTAAGGGTTTTGCAGGGATCATTAGGGGTGAAGAACAAGCTTGAGATCAAGCTCTTCTTCATGAACCAGTGGTTTTTTCCATCTAACTCCTTCATTTTGCAGGTCTTTCTAAGCACTTCCCAATCCAAGAAAGAGACATAGCAGTCAAAGCTTCTCCTTCCCTCCATCAGCGAAGTTTCAAAAAACACATTTGGTTACCTGGATCTACGAACTTCCCTCTTCCAGTTCTCTTGTTTGCTCCTTGATCTTCTCGATTTATTGCTTGCTAGCCTTCTCCTCCTTGCTCTCGCCCTACCTCGTCTTTTTCTCCCACCAAGCTTGCCATCTTGCTTTTCTGGCTTGTCTTGGTCTCTTGCATTCGTTCCTCTCTTTCGCTGCCCCCTTTTTGTCCTCTTTTCCTCCTTTTTTGCAGCCCTCCTTCGCTGCCCTCTCAGCCCTGTTTCACTGCCCTCTTTGCTCTCTTTCGCTGCCCTCTATACTGCTGTTCGCTGCCCCATTTCTCACCTTTTTGCAGCATTCTATACTATTGTTTTCATATCATAAATTAGATCTTGCACTTAGTTTTATTTTTGTATATATCTTTCTTAGAAGTAGTTTCTTTTTTTTATTTTGTTTTAATTAACAGTTGATGGGTGCTTTGAGTTGATTTGTGTTGTGTGCAAGTACAAAAAGAAACAATCATAAGAGAAGAACTTGAAGATTGAGCCAAAGAAGAACAAAAACCAAAGAGAAGAGTAGAAACTGAGTACCAAAACCAAGAAGATCCAAATACTTGGGATTTGAACTAAAGAAGACAAAATTTTCCAAATTACCCTCCCTTTGTAAAACAGCTATTGAGGCTTGTTCCATTTGTCTTTCCAAGTTCTTTTTATTTCTCTAAGGTTGAAAATCCTAAATATTGTACTCTCTTAATAAAAGGGCAAAGTGGGATAAGGCCTCCCATCTTTTGGTTTCATTTTCCCCATTTGGGGAAGAGTGTCTTGTGCTCTTAGCTCAGATTTACTTTGCATGCTTAGAGTAGTTTAGTTCTGTACTTAGAACTTTTTATTTGTTTCAATCTTGACCTGAGAAGTACCTTGGGATTTTATCCCAAATGCCGCATTAACATTGCGTGCTACCTCTCTTTCCCTGTTATCTTCCTACGTATGACCAGCTAGCTGGAAATTTCGAGGACAGTGTGTCTTGAAGTCATTTTTTACTTCTCTTTGCTAGATTAGTTTCTTGTTGTTGTAGAACACTAGTTTCTCATTTATTTCATTTGCAAGTGGTTTATCATTTTTTTTGCTATGACATTGTTTCGTTGTTTTACAATTTGTTGAGTTATCATGTGGTTTCAATTTACAAGCTAATTGTCTTATAAAAAGAACCAAAGTCTCTTGAACTTCCAATAACCCAAGTCAAGAGCACTCTTTGTTAGAATAATCAACCCATAGTTTACCCACTTAGACATTAATTCATTTATTTTTGTCTTATTTGCCTAGTTCATGTGTCCCACCTTGTTCAAGTTGCTATTTGCCTATCCATAGAGGTCAAACTTGCCATCTTTGACTCATGTAGCGCTTGGGAAAGCCTTAGGAATCAAATCTGCTTTATTCTTGGCCTCCTAGGCGCCTATCTGTTTTTTCTGCTTTATTGTCTGCTTTTTCAGTGTTTTAAGGCACATAGGAAAGCTAGACTAGGTGAGGTGAACTAGTTTTTTGTCCTCTTCATCCTCCACTCTTTTCTCCATGCAAAAGCATGTATGAGCTACCATTTCATCACTCTTTAGCTTGCCCATGCGCCCTTGCCAATTCGTGAGCTCCATGACAGATTTGGGATCAGCTTTTTACACCTATGGGGGATTTGCTTATTTTCGGTAAGC
>LPNX010818339.1:820391-1005455 GCA_001517045.1 Pseudotsuga menziesii | reverse complement strand
CCCTCATATGTCTATGAGTCAGGCCAAATATGCATTGACCTTCATTGATGACTTTTCCAGGTATTGCTGGGTTCACTTCCTGAAACACAAGTCTGAAGTTTCTGGCCTATTCAAAGTTTTTAAGGCTTTGGTTGAAAACCAATCTGGAAGGAAACTCGAGGCCCTCAGATCTGACAATGGTGGTGAGTATGTCAAGTCTGAGTTTATTAACTATTGTGCAGATGCAGGTATTCAGATGCAGCATTCTATCCCTTACACACCACAGCAAAATGGTGTTGCTGAGAGGAAGAACAAATCACTGAAGGAGATGGCAACATGCATGATGGATGCCAAAACTTTGCCACCGAAGTACTAGGCCGAAACTATCAACTGTGCAGCCTATATCCAGAATAGGGTGCCTCACAAACAGCTTGATGGTATGACTCCCTTCGAAGCACGGAGTGGGCACAAGCCAGATGTGACCCATTTCAAGATTTTTGGCTCAAAAGCATGGGCTAGAATCCCGACAGAGAAAAGGAAGGCTTTGCAGCCCCAAAGCCAATAGTGTCTTTTTGTTGGATACTCTGAAGATTCAAAAGGGTACAAGTTGATAAATTTGAGCACAAATAAAGCCTTCATCGAAAGGTGTGTTCAGTTTGAAGAAGAACCCCTTGCAGAAGTGGAAGTTGGTGAAGCCTCTTCACCACCTGAACCTCAAGAAGTAAGTAAAGAGTTTGTTGAACATGCTGATTCTGATTTGTCTGATGGAGATGAGTTTATTGCAGACCCTAACAGCCCCACAAGGCCAAAATGGGCAGCCAAAACACTTCATGCAGCAGGTGAGCTAGCTGGGGATCCCAATGACCCAAGGAGGACTAGATCTCAATTTGAGAGTAGTCTGTGCATGAAAGATCCTATGTTTGCTGAAAAATGCTATTTGATGGTGGAGTCTGACCCTCAAACATATGAAGAAGCAGCAGGAGATCCAAGATGGCAAACATCCATGAAGGAGGAGTTCAGCTCACTCCAGAAGAGCAACACATGGGAGCTAGTGGATCTTCCCCCAGGGAGAAAACTAGTACAGTGTAAGTGGGTCTATAAGACCAAATTTGTTGCTGATGGTTCACCACTGAAGTACAAGGCCAGATTGGTAGCCAAGGGCTACTCACAAGTTCATGGCATAGATTACAATGAGACCTTTGCCCCAGTGGCAAAAATGGACTCCATCAGGCTAGCTCTAGCCATCGCAGCCTCAAGGCAATGGGAGGTACATCACATGGATGTAAAATGTGCCTTTCTGAATGGAGATCTCACTGAGGAGATATATATGCAGCAGCCTCAAGGTTTTGCTACTAACCCTTCTCTTGTGTGCAGGTTGAGAAAGTCATTGTATGGGCTAAAGCAAGCCCCCGGGGCTTGGTATGCCAAGATTGATAGCTTCTTGCTATCACTGAATTTTGTTCGGTGCAAATCAGATCCAAATGTCTATTTGAAGTTAGTTAATGGTTCATTAATGATCATTGTGTTATATGTTGATGACCTCCTCATTACAGGAAGCTCACAGGATGAGATTGCTTCCTTAAAAGGAGCTATGAACCAAGCCTTCTCCATGACAGATTTGGGGCTCTTAAGTCAATTTTTGGGGCTTGAGATCTCTCAAACCAAAGCTGGAATCAAGGTGCATCAGTCCAAATATGCCTTGGACTTGCTGAACAAATTTAAAATGAAGGATTGCAAAGCAAGCAAAACTCCTTTCCTTTCAGGAGTAAAGCTGGAAGAAGCTGATTCTTCACCGATGGTAAACAATACACTGTATAGGCAATTGATTGGCTGTTTGTTGTATTTGACACATACTCGACCTGATCTTTGTTATGTAGTAAGTGTGGCTTCTAGATTCATGGATCAGCCTCAAGAGATTCATTGGAAAGCAGCCAAAAGGATCCTAAACTTTGTTCAGGGAACAAAGGACACATGGGATCTTCTATAAGGCAAAATCTGATCTTGAGTTGATTGGATTTACTGACAGTGATTGAGCAAGTGATAGCACAGACAGAAAGTCCACTTCAGGATATGTGTTCATGCTTGCAGAAAGGCCAATCAGCTGGTCAAGCAAGAAACAGAGTGCCATTACACTCTCATCTACAGAAGCAAAGTACAGAGGAGTTGTTAATGCAGCAACTCAATGTTTATGGTTGCAGGGTTTACTTGGAGAGTGTGGTTTCAAACCTGAGTACTCAACTACCATCTACTGTGATAACCAGAGTACCATTCGAATCTGCAAGGATCCAGTTCAGAAGCAGAGAACCAGACACATTGAGATCCATATGCACTACATCAGAGAACTTGTGCATGATGGCACCATTCACCTACTCTTCTGTTCATCTTCAGAACAAGTAGCTGATATCTTCACCAAAGCATTTTGTGAGAAGACCTTCAGCAATCTCAAATCACTGCTGGGGATTGCTGATCATGCTGTGAAAGCATGAGTGAAGACAAGATTCTACAATTTTGTTTACAGTCCATGTTTAAGGGAGGATTTTCCCAAGTTGGTTTTGCCTCTTTCCTTGTTTATTTGGACATGCAGTATGTACAGGGTGACTAAGCCTGGTTGCTAGGCCCTATATTTTTGATATATTACTCATAAAGTCAGGCTTAAGAGGGGGTGTTAGAATAATCAACCCATAGTTTACCCACTTAGACATTAATTCATTTATTTTTGTCTTATTTGCCTAGTTCATGTGTCCCACCTTGTGCAAGTTGCTATTTGCCTATCCATAGAGGTCAAACTTGCCATCTTTGACTCATGTAGCGCTTGGGAAAGCCTTAGGAATCAAATTTACTTTATTCTTGGCCTCCTAGGCGCCTATCTGCTTTTTTTGCTTTATTGCCTGCTTTTTCAGTGTTTTAAGGCACATATGAAAGCTAGACTAGGTGAGGTGAACTAGTTTTTTGTCCTCTTCATCCTCCACTCTTTTCTCCATGCAAAAGCATGTATGAGCTGCCATTTCATCACTCTTTAGCTTGCCCATGCGCCCTTGCCAATTCGTGAGCTCCATGACAGATTTGGGATCAGCTATTTACACCTATGGGGGATTTCCTTATTTTTGGTAAGCCTGCTTTATGCTAGATTTGGATGCTTCCTCATGCATTCGATTTCCTGATGTATTCTATTTATTCAGCAGCCTATGTTATTACAGGGTTGGCTATTGTACACTTACATAATACAGTTTAGTGTTACAGCTCCATTTTCAGTCTCTTTTGTGAGCAATTTTGCATGATCAATTGTTAATTGTTGTGAGTAAAATTAATCTATTGCTGGCCTTAATTTCCACACTCTCTGTAGGAGAGCATTCCCACTGCATTATCCTTGCATCAAGCATATAGATTAATTAAAGTCTTTTGAACTTTTGTCATAAGACAAAGTCAAGAGCACTCTCTGTCGAAAAGTTGAACTGTGTGCTCATAATAATAAAATCTTTCCAACTCACATTTCTCCACTTAAAATTTACCTCGTTGCTATCCCTCACCTAGTATGCTCTGCCGACCCTGAAAAGTTGGACTCGTACTCAGAACGGTGATCGAATTTGTTAATCTTGCAAGTGATAACATAATAAAACTTTCACCTCATAACCAACGCACCGGCGTTATCTCGATAAATACTCAGGTAGTGGGCAAATTCCAAGTGTGGGCACAAGGCAACCCAATCTGGACACTTGCTGGTTAAATTCTCTGAACACCTAGCTTGTGATTCCAGACAGGTCCGTCATGTCTTCGAACGGAGCCACTGAAGTATTTCCGGTTAGGTTTCCTAAACACCTTAAGCAAGATCATCTTTAAAATTTACAATAAAATAAACCAAGAACAATTGCAAACGATCTCACAAACACTACTATTGAGACTTGTATTCCAGCATTCACAAGCACGTTTCGACTCCATATTGGCACCGGTCTTAAACTTCCATGCATCGCCTTGATCTAGACCATTTGTCCCTAATGTTTGCTTAAATCATTATCTATCTGTGGATGCCTTTAATTTCCAAGTCATCTTTGTATTGTTCGTCTCAAATCTTGTGTTTTGTAATTGCAACGTGGATTGCTCATTTTATTATAAGGTTGTAATCATTCAAAAACTCCTAAAAAACACCCATCCGCATCATAACATCAAAAACACTTAATCACATTGAGCCATAGAAAACTCTTTGTTAGGGACGACCCCCCTTGGCTTCGTTAGGAGTTAGCCTAACCGAAGGAGCTAAGAGTAGGTGACAGTACCTGGCTCTGTGCTTGCCCCAAGGCCACAGCGCTCCCACTTTCTCAAGTGAGGAGATAGTTTTCATTAGATTTCTGCTGCTGGTGTGCAATCGGCGGACAACATCTTTTGGCGTCGTTGCCAGGGACAAATCTTTTGTTCCTGGACGACCTTTGTTTCTTTTTAGGTTTTACCTTTTTTCCCTTTTTTGGTAGATTTTTAGTCCAATCACTCTCCGAAATTAGACTTGAATCCACCTGGCGACTCCACTGTCAGTTAACCCCTCAAAGTATTCGACTAGAAGAAACTCTGAAGGTTTGCTCAGTTTCATCCCTGACCCTGAAAAAAGCCTATAGGAGGAGACTGAACAAACTAGCTTCTCGTAGGATCCTTGTAGAACTTGGATCTGAGTCTATTTCAGACATCCACCTTTTATTTCAAGAAAACTTATAAAATTTTCAAAACAATAACTGTTTTCCTAACACAATGGGTGAGTTTTTTACTCAACTCAATTTTATTCAGATAGCAGGTCAGCCTCATGACATTCCCGAAAAAGCTATTGATAAGCTTTTCACTTTCACAGGCACTAATGCCTCTACCTCTGCTGAGCAACATCTCAGATATTTTTCAAAACACTGTGGTGCCTATGTCAGGGGTACTGACAAACATGAAGATGTATACATGACCCTTTTTGCTCTATCTTTGGATGGTAAGGCTGGAAATTGGTATGACAACTTGCCGAACAACTCTTTCATTACCATAGCTGATTTCAAGTCTACTTTCCTCGAAAATTTGGTAACAAGAAGGAACCTAGACATCTAGTGGCAACCTTGACTAGTATGAGGAAGTCTGATACAGAAACCATGGATGAGTTCAACAATAGGTTCACAAAGTTGTCAAATTCCATCCCTGCCACTCATGCTCCTCCTGCAGCTTCCACTTTGGATTATTACATTGAAGCATTAAGTGGCCAGATCCAGTACCAGATTGGAGACAAGGAGCCGACCACATTACTTCAAGCTCAGAATTTAGCCATTAAAATTGATGAGAATATGCAGTTTTCAGGAGAGTCAAACATCCAGGGTTACTCTAGATCATCAACTCCTCTTAAAACTGTTGAGCCTAAAGGGAAAGAGCCATCAAACGAAGCATATGAGAAGAAGCTCATGGACTTGACAGAGAAAATGCAAGACATGGAAAGGAAGCACTTAGCGCAGATTAAAAAGGTTCGGAATAGGGTCATAACTGTTGAAAAAACTCAACCTCCGCCACCTCCTAAAACATTTCCTATAAAACCAACATGGCAAAGAAAAAATCCCAACCATGAACAGAGGCCTCCTCATCAGCTAGAGGTTGTTAATGTGGTTGAAACTTACACGCCATTTTGTAGGGCATGTGAAGACCTTCATGAAGAATCTTCTTGCTATTATGCATGCTATGTTCAGGAGCATGGTTTTCCAGAGGGTTGTGGTCCTAAAGCATCATCAAGCGAGCCTGAGTACATAAATTATGTAGGTGACATGCATGATATTTCCGAAGAAAGTTGGAGAGAGGCAAAACAATATTCAAGAGAGCCTGAGTACAGTAACGCAGTTGGACAGCTCCATCCGGTCACCACAAAAACCTGAGGTAAAGTCGAAGATTATAATCAACAATTGGATAACCTCATTAAAAACTTTGGTACTAATCCTACAAATGAGCATAATGATGATAGTTTGGAAGGTTTACTACCTTGTGACATTTTTTCTGAAGAAGATGACTATGATCATGAGGAGGGATATAGCCAGAGATGTGATACAAGTGAGGAAGAATCCCTTACATCTAAGATGGATGATAACTACGAGACTTTAATTGAAAATCAAATCTTAGAAGTTTCATATGATGAGAGTCCTCCATGCTCTCCACCGGATGACAAATATTTGGAAAGTTGGGTCCCATGTGATATCTTTGAAACCCAGCTTTTCGAAGAAGATTGTTTTGAGCAGAATGAGGAGTGTAGCCAGGGACTTGATACCAGTGATGAGGCATCTCTCAATATCCGACATAGATGGCGATGATGACTATTGGACTTTTATTGAAAATCCAACCTATGATACTTTTGAAAATATTTTTGAGAATCTCATCTATGATGTGTCTAGCGAGGGGAGTTGTTATTCTGAGACTTATGAGAGTTGTAAAGAAGAGCAGTCGAAGTTTTCCTATGATCAGTCAGAGTTGTATCTAAGTATCTGTAACGGGGACTTGGAAAAGTAGTGCAGTGAAAAATCAGATGGGATACAACTAGTTGAAGTTTTTTCTCAGCCATCGTCTTCACATATAGATGTTCCTTATGTTTTGGAACAACTTGGGGTTTATACAACGAGTTATCATTTGATAAGCCCTTATGATTAGCATGATGGAGTAGTCAACTTGCCTCATCATCCCGATTTGTATATCAGCGCTATCTAGTCATGGATAGAAGCATCCTGCGCAAGCACCTACCAGTTTGGGAAGAAGTTTGACGACCTTATTTATGCCTATGATTTCCCATCCAGCCCACCCATTCTGGATCATCACACGGGTTTTGCATTTTCTGAATAAAATATTCTTGTTTTGGCTGGTAACCAAAGACAAGGCAAAACTTTTTTACATTAATAAAATGCTTAGGTGGCTACACTGGATTTATGATTACACCTAACCTTTTGTGTATCATGCTTACAGTAGGAAAATAGGCTCCTTAAAGTGAGCATTTACCTTAGCATTTTCTTTCTGTACTTAGAAATAAACAAATTTTTAGTTAAGTTTTGTCATTCCCTTGAATAAAGCAACTTTTGGATCATTGGCTCTTTTTCATAAAACTTGTGCTACTGAGGTTTTTCTTGTCAAGTTGAGATGTTTTTACAGGATGTGGAAACCAGAAATTCTGGTGTTCTCGTATGCTCTCCTTGCATAAGAGACTAGATCGAGCACACATCCCACAGTTGGAGCCAGATGCTATCCACTAATTTTGCACTTAGTGGATTTTTTGGTGAGCCGCCAGAGCATTGAACAAGTACACTTGTTCGTGATCAGAATTTAGAAGTCCACCAACCTTTTCCTGGGACTCTGTTCGGAACTTTTTGTAAATACGTGTTCATACCCCCTTGGGGAGATTGTAAAGAATGTCCTAGCATTTAATTTTTTATAAAAGGCTCGGCTTCCCAGATTTGGGCATCAAGCCGACTAGCCCAGAGTGTTTTTTCCCTTGGTTATTATTGCCTGTTGAACAAACGACCAATAATTTCTAAGTTTTTCACTCGCTCCTCCAAAGCTGGGGTAGTTGTCTTGTTGTTTCGGCCTAGGGAGGTTATTAGAGCCTTCGTATCAGTGTTTTTTGTCATGCTAGGCATTTCGATTGAGTCGTATGAACATGTACTAGGTCCCCCTAAAGTTTCGTTGGATTCCGAGAAAAATAATTTTTTTTCATTTTTTAAGCCATTTTTTAATGGTTTAAATGGAAAATTTCAAAATGTAATAAATGGATGATCCGGAGTCCGTTTTCGGCATGGTTGGGCTCATTTTCAAGCTCGGAGCAACATCTTTACCCTAGAGGCCACTTTCACCATCATTCGGCCAACAGAAGCATCCCGAAAGTCATCAATCGGCTAATTGAGCACCAGAATAACATTTAAATGCTAAAATTGGACAGAATGCACCAAAGTCGAATATTCAAAAAGTCAAAATTGATTTTTAAAATGGTGGAGATGACATGGCATAGTCATGCGTTTCTTCTTTAAGGTGCATGGCATATAAACTTTGGTTTAAAAAATCAAAGTTGGATTTTATGAGATGAGGGTGACGTGAGTGGTGGAATCTCACGCTAGCAAGTTTGGAGGATGCGATTTATGTGAGTAGGGTGGATGGGCCCCTCTACGTTGAATGTTAATTTTTTAAAACATGGCATATACATACTAATTATTTCATGAGGAATGACGTGAGGGTGGTATGGATCAGCGCTACACATTATAAGTCAAACCATGTGGTATAGCGTTGGTCCAAGATTGGTAGCAAGTGATGGAAAATTGTTTAACGTCAACTCTTGCATGGATCGCATGTGGTGTATGGAGGGTGTGTGGTGTTAAGCATGGGTCCCTCTCCACCAAGCACATGTAATTTAAACCTTGTTATAATTCCAAAGCATGTAAATTATTCAAGTGACAGTTATCGTGAAGGTGGATCTCACGCTTGCTGTGAGTGGATGCGAGTGGGGTCACATGAGGAGATTGAGGGACGCCGTTTTGGATTAAGTGATGTGTTGGCAGTTCTAGCTCAAGTCCAAAGAGGGGATTCGCACTCCAAGCTAGGTTAACATGGAGGTGATTGGGAAATCAAATTTGTCTATTGTGCCATTGGCTCTTTTCAATGCCGAGTCTGTTTTAGGTTTTAGGTGGTAGAGTTTTTTGTATAAAGAGAGTTGCTTTGCACTCTCTTCAGGATGGAGATTTTGGGCATGAACACTTTGCCAAAATTATTGTAATATTTGTTTGAAGTTGGAATAAAGTTGTGACTTTGGAGGTCCGTGCACGAGTTATTGGAGTTGTGGATTCACATTGTCTTTGGTGATATTCTCTCACCTTACTTTTCAATCATTAAATCATTCTTCATTATATACTCTAGAAGGGCTAACAATCTAGTTTATGAGTATTTTGTTCGAATTTGATATTGTTTGTAAGGGTTTTGCAGGGATGATTAGGGGTGAAGAACAAGCTTGAGATCAAGCTCTTCTTCATGAACCAGTGGTTTTTTCCATCTAACTCCTTCATTTTGCAGGTCTTTCTTCCCAATCCAAGAAAGAGACATAGCAATCAAAGCTTCTCCTTCCCTCCGTCAACAAAGTTTCAAAAAACACATTTGGTTACCTGGATCTACGAACTTCCCTCTTCCAGTTCTCTTGTTTGCCTTCTAGCCTTCTCCTCCTTGCTCTCGCCCTACCTCGTCTTTTTCTCCCACCAAGCTTGCCATCTTGCTTTTCTGGCTTGTCTTGGTCTCTTGCATTCGTTCCTCTCTTTCACTGCCCCCTTTTTGTCCTCTTTTCCTCCTTTTTTGCAGCCCTCCTTCGCTGCCCTCTCAACCCTGTTTTGCTGCCCTCTATATTGATGTTCGCTGCCCCATTTCTCACCTTTTTGCAGCATTCTATACCACTGTTTTCATATCATAAATTAGATCTTGCACTTAGTTTTTTTTTTGTATATCTCTTTCTTAGAAGTAGTTTCTTTTTTTAATTTTGTTTTAATTAACAGTTGATGGGTGCTTTGAGTTGATTTGTGTTGTGTGCAGGTACGAAAAGAAACAATCCTAAGAGAAGGACTTGAAGATTGAGCCAAAGAAGAACAAAAACAAAAGAGAAGAGTAGAAACTGAGTACCAAAACCAAGAAGATCCAAATACTTGGGATTTGAACTAAAGAAGACAAAATTTTCCAAATTACTCTCCTTTTGTAAAACAGCTATTGAGGCTTGTTCCATTTGTCTTTCCAAGTTCTTTTTATTTCTCTAAGGTTGAAAATCCTAAATATTGTACTCTCTTAATAAAAGGGCAAAGTGGGATAAGGCCTTCCATCTTTTGGTTTTTTTTTCCCCATTTGGGGAAGAGTGTCTTGTGCTCTTAGCTCATATTTACTTTGCATGCTTAGAGTAGTTTAGTTCTGTACTTAGAACTTTTTATTTGTTTCAGTCTTGACCTGAGAAGTACCTTGGGATTTCATCCCAAGTGCCGCATTGACATTGCGTGCTACCTCTCTTTCCCCATTGTCTTCCTGCGTATGACCAGCTAGCTGGAAATTTCGAGGACAATGTGTCTTGAAGTCATTTTTTACTTCTCTTTGCTAGATTAGTTTCTTGTTGTTGTAGAACACTAGTTTCTCATTTATTTCATTTGCAAGTGGTTTATCATTTTTTTTGCTATGACATTGTTTCGTTGTTTTACAATTTGTTGAGCTATCATGTGGTTTCAATTTACAAGTTGGTTGTCTTATAAAAAGAACCAAAGTCTCTTGAACTTGCAATAACCCAAGTCAAGAGCACTCTCTATCGGAGAGCATTCCCACTGCATTATCCTTGCATCAAGAATATAGATTAATTAAAGTCTCTTGAACTTCTATCATAAGACAAAGTCAAGAGCACTCTCTGTCGAAGAGTTGAACTGTGTGCTCATAATAATAAAATCTTTCCAACTCACATTTCCCCACTTAAAATTTACCTCGTTGCTATCCCTCACCTAGTATGCTCTGCCGACCCTGAAAAGTTGGACTCGTACTCAGAACGGTGATCGGATTTGTTAACCTTGCAAGTGATAATATAATAAAACTTTCACCCCATAACCAACGCACTGGCGTTATCTCGATAAATACTCAGGTAGTGGGAAAATTCCAAGTGTGGGCGCAGGGCAACCCAATCTGGACACTTGCTGGTTAAATTCTCTAAACACCTAGCTTGTGATTCCAGACAGGTCCGTCATGTCTTCGAACGGAGCCACTGAAAGTATTTCCGGTTAGGTTTCCTAGACACCTGAAGCAAGATCATCTTTAAAATTTACAATAAAATAAACCAAGAACAATTGCAAAACGATCTCACAAACACTACTATTGAGACTTGTATTACAGCATTCACAAGCACGTTTTGACTCCATATTGGCACTGGTCTTAAACTTCCATGCATCGCCTTGATCTAGACCATTTGTCCCTAATGTTTGCTTAAATCATTATCTATCTATGGATGCCTTTAATTTCCAAGGCATCTTTGTATTGTTCGTCTCAAATCTTGTGTTTTGTAATTACAACATGGATTGCTCATTTTATTATAAGGTTGTAATCATTCAAAAACTCCTAAAAAACACCCATCCGCATCATAACATCAAAAACACTTAAACACATTGAGCCATAGAAAACTCTTTGTTAGGGACAACCCCCCTTGGCTTCGTTAAGAGTTAGCCTAAACAGAGGAGCTAGGAGTAGGTGACAGTACCTGGCTCTGTGCTTGCCCCCAAGGCCACACTTATCCCACTTTCTCAAGTGAGGAGACAGCTTTCATTAGATTTCTGCTGCTGGTGTGCAATCGACGGACAACAAACATGAATCAAGGCAGTCAAGCAAATGAAAATCTCCGAGGGGCAGTTCACCTTATGGAGGAGGAATCGATAGTTCAGCCACTGAAGCATCCAGGCAACTTTTAATGAATTTGACAGTTCATGTTTTTTTGTTTGTTTCTTAACCAACAGTTTATTAAGGTATATACTACCTCTGTTTTTAGCAGCTATGAAAAAACTTTGTTTGGTTTTTTATGGTCATCTCTTTGGCCCTGTTTTGCCTTCTCATTTTTAGAATAGCATGAACTCTCAAAGAAAGCTTTTTTGTAATGTATGGCTGTGCACAGCCTATTTAATATTAAATCTTTCATAGTTTCTATTAAAAAAAAAATGAAGGCATGGAGAGTCAGTGAAGAGTAGGATATAGGGGAGAAGAATGTGGAGGTTTTGGGCCATCAGGGAAAGAGGAGGAAGGGAGCAAAAGTCATTTTGGAAAATTTTCAAAGGAAAGGGAGATTTACCACTGGTTGGACTGTACTCAGGTTTTGGGCTCGAGGGTCCAAGAACTAAGAACTGAGTTCTTGGAGCTAGGAAGTCGGCGAGACTATCCCAGTTTGCAAGGTGGCAAATTGGTTTGGCCAGTTGAGTTTTCTGTTACGGTTAAAGGGCTTGCAGGCTTGCAGCTTGAACAGTGAAGGAGCTTGAAGGGACCAATTACTCAAGGACAAACTACGAAATTTACAAGTATTTTGAGTATTGTTTCAAATTGTAAATTAAATAAGATTGTTTGAACATGCCTCAATTTTTACTGTTAAATTGATTGTACAAAATAATTTATGAAAATGATATGTTGTAGTATTGTTGTATATAGATATTTTATTTGTTTTATACCTGCATCAAAGATTTAGTGGAATGAAAACAAGTTGTTAACTTAGAACCAGTTGATAAAACAAAACTTCAACCGTTAAATTCTTGTTAAAACTAAGGACCGGGTTGGGGTCCTACAACTTCTTCCTAATCATGGGATAAGTAGCCATCCATAGGCCAACAGATATTCTTTATCCTATGTTCATCTCTTCATAGGATTTTTTAATATTAAATGGATCTTCAAAATAGCTTCACAATCAAGCACAATGATCTTCGTTCAAAAGTTAGATTGATTCTCTTGAATTGAATCAAATCATTAAATATTTGAATCCTTCAATTTATAATCAACACTTTAAATATCTGAATCCTTCAATTTATAATCAACTCGAAGTCTCCAAAGTTTTCTCAAATCACTAGCATTCAAAATGATTGAACTGACCTTAATATTTTGTTCTTGTTATCGATGTTGTGAAACCAATATCTTTTGTATAACTCAACAACACCGAATTGGTAGCAATACCTCCCAATATAGCTTTAACATCTAAACCCTTTGATGTTCAAATCCTAATAGCATCTCTAAAATTGTGGATCTTAACATTGGACAATATCATAGTGCTAGCCATATCATACATGATCCACGTCCAATGACTCCACATCACATATCCATAATAGTAATTTTCAAATATATTGTTAGTCTTTGGGAGCAACATCTGAAAAGTGCTAGAAAAAAGTTTGTTCTCTTTGAATTATTGTTCAATATTAATGTTTGATTTTTGTACCACAAATGTTCTAAGCACCACAGGTTTGTTGTCCAACACTTCTTTCATTCCATCATCTCGAGAATTCTCTCTTTTAACTCAAGCAACGATCTGTCCATTTCTATCACACTTCCAACATCATACAACTTTGACAGATTTGCGTATCCTTGTGTTGTGACATCTAGGATCCATCGCTTGAATTTTAAAATAATAAAAAAAATTACTATTCCATTCTCCAAACTGGTTACATGGGGTCGATTCCCGCTGCACAAATTAACACAAAATCACCTATGGTTTGCCGGAAAATGAAAAATCAAATGCCTTTACTCCTAAGTTGCACGAAACATGAAAACGTTTCCAAGTTTCCGAAAAGGAAACATCTAGAAAAGTGACCCCCCTAAAATGGGTACGTCAAGGGAAATGTGGGATATAAAAAATACAATATATATAGGGAAGCGTGGTATATAGCGTGGTATATAAAAAAAATATATTATAGGGAAGCATGGTATATTTTTTATATACCACGCTATATAATATATTATAGGGAAGCGTGGTATATAAAAAAAATACCATGCTTCTCTATAATATATATATATATATATATTGTATTTTTCATATACAATGTTCCTCTTGACGCACCCATTTTGGGGGGGGTCACGTTTCCAGACGTTTCCTTTCTGGAAACTTGGAAATGTTTCCATGTTTCCCAAATATATATATATATATATATATATATATATATATATATATATTGTATTTTTTATACACCATGTTTCCCTCAACGTACCCATTTTTTAGGGATCACGTTTCCAGACGTTTCCTTTTCGGAAACTTGGCAATGTTTCCATGTTTCATGCAACTTAGCAGTAAACACAATATCCTGCAAGAAAATAAGCAAGAAAATAAAAATAATACACATAAATAACATTTTGAAAGAAAACCCATATCTATATTAATTGTCATAGATAATTACATGATACAAAATCCTATAGCTTGGTGATCTTACCTAATGCCAATCATGTACCCTCATACATGTTAAAATCCAGTGGAAATGCTACGATCCTACCAACCCTGAAATCCTGAAAACTGTTGTCTGTGGAATTCTGAATGGGATATGAAATTCTACTTTTTCCATATGAAGTCTGATGAGGTTAAAACCACTCTCAAACATCCTGAAACAATTAATGGACATGTTAAAAATTTAAGTAAAGGATGTGTTGCAGCTGCAACATTTTCCCAAAATTCAAAAAAAATTCGGGACCCTCCTCTTGCTTATATTAGCTTGATTTACTTCTTTGACTTGATCTAATGATTCTTCAGAAAGACTTTTTCTAATGCTTGAATTGAGCCACCACTTGTTTTAAGTTGATCGTTGCCTTTAAATGCGTTTTCAAGTGTTTGAGTCGGAAGCTCTTTTGCTTGCACCCCCGCCGTTGCGGAGAAATAATTAGCTTTGGCTGTGTCATTTTTCTCCGGTGCATTTGTCTCATTCAGCTGATTTTTGGTTTCGCATCGGAACATCTTGTTCTTTCATCCTCCGCCGTTGCAGACGGCAGACTATGAAGTCTATCGATCATCGCTTTGACTTTTCAGACCCCGCATTGTTGTTTTCGCCGCTCCTTAAGTCTTGGACTTCCGCCGTTGCGGCTACCGAAAGCACTATCCTTCCGGTCGTTTAGTTGATTTTCCTCCGATCTAGATTTTTTGCCTATTGCGGACTGTGATGTCCTTTATGGTTCCGCCGTTGCGGCTCCCTATTCCGCTATCGCTCCGATTTTTAATCTCCTAAGCTTCGACGCGTTATTATTTTTCTCCCGGTTATCTCAGCGGTTAGCTTAGTGGTTTTGCCACCCAACGTTGCGGAAAGAAATATTCCTGCGACCTCCGATCCTTTTGTTTCCGCTGTCCGATTTTTCCCCCCCGCTCATGGTTGACCATATATATATGGGGTCGGGCATCTGGATTATTCTATTGTTACTTTCGACTATCATGCACTGTCGTTGTCGTTCGCTCAAGCTCGCAAGGACCCCCGCTGTCGGCGTACCCACGTTCCCAGGTGGCTCAACCGTGGAAGCTTGACAGTCCTCTTCCCGCCGGTCACGCAGCACTGCCAGGTAGGATCTTGTTCGCCTTACCCGTTCTGTTCTATTGAGCGTTTTGATTTTGGTGCACGGTTAGGTTTTTCCACGACCGTTTCCCTTGACCCCGTTATTTACATGCACATAAAGTGGGGGGCTTGTATCGTAACTGTCAGTGGGGACGTTTTTTGGCCCACAGGGTAGTTTCCCTCCGCAGCCGTTATGTATTTCAACCCTGCGCTTAGTGGTTGGGGAGATTGGTGCAGACGGCCGTTACGCTGTCTGCACCAGTCTGCCCCTTTCGATGATAGGCTGTTTGGAAAGGGTCGTTCATGGCCTCCCTGTGATGTTAGACTGGTTGCCCCCTTTTCATGTTGCCCGTATCCTTCAAGCCAAAGCCGCGTTGTTTCACGCGACCCGGTTCCTGGTCAGTTTCGAACCCGAGTCGGTGTAGGGGAGTTTATCACCGCACGGCTTTATCTTGACCATAGATTGTGCAGACAATGTTTTTCCTGAGAAGCACACCGTTGAAAACTTGCATAAGTTCCCCTGTTATCCAACGCAGCACGATGGTTATGGCGCCCACAGAAAGCCCGAAGTTTCTTCATTTTAATGTAGGTTTGTTTCCTGCTCGAGATTTGTTGATATAACTGTTGTGGTATTAGACAGCAGTGTTAGCTTGCACATATTTACTTCATTTAACTAGATTCCGTCATGTTAAACATAGATGAAGTGAAACACTACACATTGTTGTCTCCATGTTCGCAACTTATCCGGAAATGGCTTAATGTTTATAATTTCATATATGACAGGAAGATTTCGAACTCAAAATGTCGAAGAGGCAAAAGAAGAAGGCCCCTATGGTCGAGGAGGAGCCTGACGTGGAAGTTAACACCAAAACCGAGTATATCTATGAGGACACCAAGTGTATAACTGGTGTAGAGCCTGAATACCAGTGGGGAGACATATACAGGTTGATCACCCGCCGAGAGGTGCCTGATATGGGCTTGGAGGAAGAAGGCATATACACAAATATAGAGAGATCTTCACTGATGAAGATTGCCACAAGACCAGAGCTCTTCCCATGCTCTGAAGTGATTGGTTGGATTCTGCCCTGGGCGGATGTAACCACTATGATCCTGGAGAATGTTGACAAACAAGGCTATGCTGCCTACAGCCCAGGATATGTAGCCCTGGCCTACCACCTGCCAGAAGCACAAATATTTTTGTCTGACGATTGGTTGAAAAACATCAGAATGGACCTTGTTGAGACCCTCAAAAGAATGCTGTTGCCTGGAAGAAATTTCAGAACCAGGCCGACGGGAGAATATGACACAGTGAGCTTAAGGGCCCCGTACAGGTTCATTGCCTTGATGCTCAACAGAATTTTTGGAAGAGCGCATGGCAAAAGCTTCAAACTGGAGTGGATGCCCATTATTTTTCATGTTGCAACCCAGGGGACCATTTTCAACTGGGCTAACATAGTGTCAAATAGTCTTTCAGCCTGTATGGCCTCACCTTTGGGAGGAGTGTCCCAAAAGAGGTCTGAATTTTACATGAGTTCCATACTCGTTGATTGTATACTGTGCAATCAACCTTTCCCCGACCTAAGGTGCATCTAGGACAGGGAGAGGATGCCTGTTTATTCTGCATACAAGCCACTGTGGGCGGACAAATACCATAGTCATTACCAGGAGGTCTGTGAACATTTCATCATGCCATTGTATACTCTCATTTTCCTGAAAGAACGTGACTGCATGTCAGAAGAGGCATTGCAGGTAATCGAAGAATATGCAGATTATTTCCTGACTGAGGATGGACTCTACTTCAGGATGTTTGGAGGCTCTACAACACCCTCCCTACTACCCAAATACGCCACAGACTACATCATTCATAAAGAGGCAGTTAGGCAAGTATTCATGGATGGCATTGGAAGTTTTTTGTTTGAACATAAGAAGATTGCCTATCCCCCTTTGCCTTTCAAGTTAGGGAGCTATAAGTTTACCAGAGTAAAGAAGGCAGATGAGTTCATGGAAGAGTTAGAAAAGTTTCGTTTTGGTGAAATGCCCTTCCACGGGAATGACTCTCACGACAAAGTGGCTGAACACTGCAAAGAGAACAACGTCCATTTCGAATACACTCACCATTGGGACAGAGAAGAATCCGTCTTCCACAGTGCATTGAACTTGACAGCCTTGAGGAGAAGATTTAAAAAGAAGATCAATACCAAGGGCGGAAAGGGGCAAGATGAACAGGCAAAGGCCGATGAAGAAGCCAGGAGAAGAAACGAAGAAGCCCAAAGGTTGGCCCAAGAGGCTACAGGGTGGCTTCAGGGAGAAGAGGAAGAAAAAAGAAGCACTGCCCAAGAGGTAGCCAAAAGGGCAGAAGAAGATGCGAGAAATGAAGAAGAAGAAAGGAAAAGAAAGCTTGATGAGCAGCTTCAAAAACAAGAGGCAGAGAGGCTGAAGCTGACCCAGACAACAACAGAACAGGTAGCCTCTGATATAGCTGACACTCAGACCCAGTACGTGGAGAACCCAGATGTTCAGGACCCTGAAGTACCTGCTGTCAGCACAACTGGACAGTCTATGGTTCCCACACTTAAACTGGTCCCTTTTGAACAGAAGATAGGGGAAGAAATCCCTGATTTGAATACTGTCTTCTATGACAAGGAAAGAAAGAGGATAGTGAAGAGAACCGAAAAGAAGGTTGAGACAGGAGGTCTGTCTGGGAAAATGATAACGGATACAACCGTTGTATATGCAACAGACCGAGATCCCAGATTCACTATTCGAGCAGGAGCTGCATTGATCCACGCTTCGAAGGATAATGTGGACAAAATAATGACAGATCTGGAGCAATCCAGGAAGTCTTCTTCTTAGCTGAAAGACACATTAAGAAAGGAGAGAGAAGAAAACAGTACGCTGAAGAGAAAATATGAGGACATGCAAAAAGAGATAAGGTCTTCAAAGGATGAACTGCAGGTTCTCCAAGCAGAAAAGAGGTCTATGGAAACTACACAAGAGTGTCTGGAGAGAGTGCAGCAAGACTATCAAGAGCTAAGGGTGGAGAAGGAAAAGCTGCTGGGAAAGATAGAAGACTTAGCGCTGCAAAAAACCACCTTGGAGGCAAGTGAGAAGCAAGCTCAAGAACAAGAGATGAAACTTCAAGAGCAGATTTCTTCTCTAACAACCGCTTTAGAAGAAGCAAAAGAGCAGCAGGTTAACCTCCAACCTTTCAAGGAACATGTGCTGGCACAAAATGATAAAATGCTTCAGCGGCAGACTGCCATAGAAGAAGAGAGATGCAAAGTTTTGCAAATAGACGGCCAATTAGAGGAAATTCTGGAGACTTCCTCTTATTTTGTTGATAGATCGCAGGACGTCCTGGAAGTCCTGACAGCAAGAATGGCAAGGCTGGAAAATAATGAAGAAACTCCTGCAGAGCTGCCCTCGAAAGATCGACAGGCCCTTAAGCAGGATTACGACTTATTAGAGTTTGCTATAAACACAGCAGAGGATTTCAAAAAGGCTGTTAGAAAGACGAAAGGAGCATGCACAGAATTCTTCAGAAGGCTCCTGATTACCTATAACCGGTGCCAAGTAGAAGCCGAGCAGAGGCTAGATCTTTTTCCAGACCACAACTCATTTGTGGAGATTTTACAGAAGAGGTATCAAGAGGAGGAAGCAAAAGCACAGCACATTAAGGCCCTCGACGACCAAATCTTAAGGAGTGAAGTAGATCATTCCACCATCAGTGTGCAGCTATTGGAGGATCAGCTTCGTTTGAGTGCGGCCAAAATTGAGGCCATCAGGAACCAAGCTGCGAAGTTCGAAATAAACATTCAATTTTTGGAACCTTGTGCGTTTGAAGGCATCGCCTCTGAGGCTTTGGCGTGGAAGAAATTTCTGAATGCCCAAGTGGGGCCCTCCTCGTGAAGGATTGTTCACTTGTGTAATATGTAACGATTTTGTAAACATTTGATGAAAGTAGAATTTGGGAAGCCCAAAGGTTATTTATGGGTAGCCCAACAGTCTCATCCTTTTGTATAAATATAGGAGACTTAGAAGAACAAGGGGTTTTTTCCCAGTTAGACATGTAAAGAGATATTGTAAGAAGAACTACTTTTTTTTGCAATAAAGAATTATTGTTTGCCTGTCGGAGAAAGTTTGGTGGGACGTTCAAATGCTATGCTATGGATTGGTGAAAGATGAACTATTTCGTTTTTCCAGTTTTGTCCATTAACTGTGAAATCGTTCTAA
Organism: Pseudotsuga menziesii; assembly: GCA_001517045.1. Taxonomy (NCBI): domain Eukaryota; kingdom Viridiplantae; phylum Streptophyta; class Pinopsida; order Pinales; family Pinaceae; genus Pseudotsuga; species Pseudotsuga menziesii. Next base: position 986,223 of record LPNX010818339.1, on the reverse strand, counting down.
CTCTTAGAGCCTATGTTCTTGTTTGAATGATTTCTGGTTTATTCTGTGAAATTACCACCATGAGTAATGCATGCTGTTCATAAACAATTGGCTATCTGATTGTCTAAATAACTTTAATCGTTCATGTGTTGTAGGAAGAAATATCAGCTATCTGTAATTTCTCTTTACAATGCATGCACAATACACATTACTCATAAATAAGTTACAATTTGGCTCCCTGGGGATAGATAGATAGATAGTTAGTTTTACTTTATTGCTGCATATGTGATTTAGATGCTTGTGAGTTCTAAGACGAGAGGTAAGAACCTGCGCATCACATTGTGACTACTCCTTGCGTCCTTTATCACCCTACATGGTTAATTAGGCACGTGCATATCATACTTGAAGTCAAAAATACAAAAATATACACGGTGGATCGGGCCGCAACCGGTAAAACCCTTTAGTTTTGTTACTTGACCTGCGGTGGCCGGACCACAAACCAGAGGGATTCCCTACATCAAACAGTCACGGGCTAGTTGGGAACGTTGACTGGGGAGAATCCCTTGCTGTTGTTGCCTGCGAATTTCCAGGCCTCAACAGGATGGAAAGGTAAGACAAAGGAAAATGTCACTTTTACTTTAAGAATTTAACGTTGCCATTGATTACAAGGTGCATAGCTCTCGCATTAGCATCTGTGGTCCCACATGTCAGCTAAAACTCATTAAAAACGTGGCCAAATTCGGCTAAAATGGTACAGGAACGCCACTGGCCATACCATACGGTGTTTCCAAATAGTGAATCATACGATATGACCGGTGGTGTTTCCATGCCATTTCGTACCATTTCCATGCATTTCTAGTACTGGTACGGCCCTTTGGGTGGCATTTCCTGCAACATAGCTTTACTCATAACCTTCTCAACCACATTATTGCACAGTGAGGTCCACTGCATCTATAGGAGCTACAACTTATTTTCAGGTTTTTGTGGAACTAATTCAAACAGCCTTGAATAAATAGGTACATACCATATAAAACAGCAAATCAGTGCAGTTCAGTTCCAATTCATTATCTTTCAGTTGTATCTTTTAAGGATTGTGATTAACAATGGTTCTTCCACTGATTTGAACTCTGTATGTGTGATAGTTGCAAACTCGTTGTCGTAAAACTTCTGCGATATTTATAATTTTTACCAATGTTGCAAATATCTTCAGCTTCTCCCAATTTTTTCAGGTTGCTAACTTTCCCAAGTTTTTGAGGTCCAAGTTTATGCTTGCCAACATTTGCCGATATTTTCCCCAATATTTACAATAAGATATTTCCAAACCCTCAGCAATATATTCCACAAAATGATATTTGCAACATTGATGTTCAAAACCACCAGGATGACTTCATCATACTGATGATTGAAAAAAATACATTTGCACAGATTATAAAAAAATAACTTGAAACCACATAACCCTAAAATTCTGAATTCTTTTCACATATATCTTCTGGTTTTATTTCACTCAGATTCTTCTGAATTCTTTTTGCATGTATCTTCTCGTGTTATTTCACTCAGATTCTTATTCAATTATCTGATTTAGCTATCCAATTTGTCCCAGTTTTGAAATTCCAGGCATGCACACTTGACAATTCAATAGGTTTTTGTGCATGGATGTTTCCAAGGTGTTTAGTCATTGTGTGCAAGCTTATGGATTTGAACTGTTGTCTTAATGCTAAATTCCATAGGTGTCAAAATTGTGTTTCACTGATTGTGTTAGGGTTGCTCATAAATGTGCTTCTGAGTGGTTGGTAATATGGTATACATATGTATGCATGCACTGGTATGTATATGCGAATAAGTGAAGCCTCAATTTGTGAACCCAATACATGCAAAATTTCGCCTTCTGCCACACTAAACTCTAGACGATTTGCACCTAGATTCCAGCAGTTTTTCCGGCTGAAATTGTTGAAATGGTAGTTTTGGGTTGCTGGAATTGTATAATCGGGGTGCCCACCAGGGGTAATCGAGGTCGCTGAATCCAATCCTGCAGTCAAAATTGCAATTCCAGCAACTGCAATCGCAATTTCAACGATTTCCCCATTGCCAAATTCTAGCAAAAAACGCCAGAAAAGGTGCAAATCGTCTAGAGTTTAGCTCACTCCCTTGCTAATTTTCTTGTAGATGCAGAGTCAATCTTATGACCAAACGTGTTCCTGCATTAAGGTAATATGTTTACTTCCATCTCTGCTTATCAAGCTTTAAAAAAAATCTTCATGAGAATTGCAAATCTCTGATTGTAGAGACTCAAAAATATAACATCATGCTCCAACTTGCTGCAGTTTTTCAAACTAGCAAATTAACTTTTCACCGTGCTCCACATTCCTAATCCACCAATAGACCATAGATCAATGGACTATGATACCAAATGAAACGTGTGCACCATAGGAACCACTCTTTGCCAAACTTTCTCCAATGGAATTGCCATGAATGAATGGTAAGATCATCAGATATTGTACATAATACCTAAGGACTTATATAACATGTAAAAATACCAACACTGTTAAAGATAATGCAACTGCGAGACCCATTCTCATGGAGGATGGTACCCTAGTCAGTTAACTAGGGCAGAGTAAGGCCCTAGAAGGTACCCTAGGGCCCCCAATAGTCTCATGGGGTTCTTGGTCTGGGACCAAGCAGGTGGATGCCATGGCAAAGTCCCTAACATATGGTTAGGGCCCCTATATGTCTCTAGGGTATTCTGGTCTGGGACCAGACAATTTCTTGGACACGATGTCGAAGCAGATCCTGCAGGTTGAGACAAAGACTTCCAGGTCTGGGACTAGGCAGATTCTTGGTCAGGGACGAAGCAGTTCCTGCAAGTACATTCCTGGTCAGTTAACTAGGCAATTTCTTGGTCGGTTGACCAAAATGATGATGTGTGATGTTCTCTCTCCTATTCAGTTATTGCTAGGTAGCTTCTCAAGGGACTGGCCACCCCTTGATGATGTCACTAGCATCTAACCCTTAGGAGCAGGTATGAGGACCAAAGGATCACATCATCCAGGTTGGATCTTCTTCCTTAAACTGTGATGATAAAAATATATATGGAACACATGTGACAATATACCTTGAGAAAGAAAAAATTAAAGTACTTGGTCTTGTTGGTCCTTTGGGTAAAAGGGATTGTTTGTCCACCTTTATGGTTCACCTTGGTCTTGTGAGTATGAGGATTGTCTTACCTTCTTATTATGACCCCTTTTGTTGACTTATGGTCCTTTATCTTTTTTACTTGGTCCTAGTGCCCCTACTGTGTGTACCTTTGGTAAGCTGACTTTTATTTTATGGTTTTTATTTTTGGACCATTAGTACTTTATGGTTTTTATTATTGGACCATTGATACCCTATCCTAAGACAACTTAACTTTACGGTTTTTATTTTTGTAAGACCATTGGACCTTTGATACTATACTAAGTCAACCTACTTTTATCTTTTATGTTTTATGTGTAACCACCCTAAATGCTAGGGTGTTGAGAGATACCCTTCTAGAAGTTCTTCCAAGTTATAAATACAAGTCGTATCCCTCATTATCCTTCAAGAAACATTTCAGCTCTGATTTAGTTGTGACTCCTTCGCTGCTAGGTTTTCACTAGTAGGGTTTCATTGGTGCGGCTAGGGTTTTGATGTTTCATCCCTGGGTTTAAGGGTTGCTCCTTTCGCAGTTGACCTGTGGATTGTGTCCTTGCTGAGTCATGACCTATTGCACTTGATCTACAGACTGTGTGGTATATCTCTTGTTGGGTCGTGAACTTGTTTGTGCCCTAGGGTTGGGTCATAAGGCTGGGCTATGAATTTGTTTGTGCCCTAGGGTTGGGCCATGAGGTTGTTTGTGATCTTCAACTAGCGCATGACTGTCGTAACTTCTCTCCAGTTGGGCCGTGACCTGATCCGTTGACTGTGTATCCAACTTGGTCATGACTATGTTTGTTGTTGTTGTCGTGACTATGTCTTTTGTTGCTATCGTGAACTGTGTCTAATGTAGTTGCCGTGACTGTGTTTCTCCCTGCTGCCGCAACTATATATTCTCTGCAGCCTTGACAGTGTGTCTCCCTACTGGCTTGACTGTGTGTCTCCCTACTGGTGTGACTATGTGTCTCCTTGTTGGCTTGATTGTGTGTCGCTACTGAGTATGACTGTGTGTTTCTCAGCTAGCATGACTGTGTTTCTCTGCTAGTATGATTGCGTATCTCTGTTGGGCATGACTGTGTGTCTCTACTAGGCATGACAGTGTGTCTCTGATGGGCATGATTGTGTGTCTCTATTGAGTATGACTATTTGTTTCTCTGTTAATTGGGCATGACCGTATGCCTCTGTCGAGTATGATTGTGTATTTATCTGCTAGTGTTACCGTGTGTCTCTGCTGGGCATGACTGTGTCTCTCTGTTGGCATGACTGTGTGTCTCTCTACTCGCATGAGTATGTTTCTCAGTTGAGCAATGACTTGGTTGGGCTGTGTTCTGTGAAGGTTTCTTTGAAGTCTGGATAAAGGATTGAAGTTTTTTTTCATGTTGATTAAGAATCTGAGGTTTATACCCTTACTACTATAGCCCTCTTAAGCTCTCTCTCTCAAGGTACGTCATTTGTTCTTCTAAGTGACTTGTCCCTTCAGTGATAAGATCATAACCTAAAAGTATCTGAGTATAAGGCTGATCCAAAACAATCCTACATTAGTATTGTTATTGTTCTTTGATGTTGTTATTTCCTGTACAATATTATTGTTTTGTTTCATCAATTATAATATTGTATTGTACATGGCATTTGGTAAATCAGAGAAGGACGAACTTTAACGTAGTGACCAGTGGAGTGTTAAAGTTGAAAGAGATGAAAATTATGTTTGAATTTATTGCAACAGTACTATTCTGAATCTAACTTTGCTTCATAATTTTATTTATGCATTAAAGTATATTTTTTATGTCAAATCCTAACCTAACCCTAAACTTTAACAAACACCACCATCATAAGTCATATCCCTAGAAGCCCCAAGGGTAAGCTCAAGTGGTCATGAGCCAAACGTGAGATCTCTCCTCCAAAGATTGAGAGTTCATGGTTCGACTCTCTTAATCTCCTCAAGGTTAGGCTCCGTAATTAGAGCCAAAAGTTTACCCCATTTACCATCCATGGATAAAGGGGAAGTGCTCGAAAGGTTTCCCACGAGATTAATCCTTAGAAAAAAAATGTCAAGGCGCTAGAATCGACACATATCTCCATTGTTAGTAAATTTAATTTAATATATAGTATTAATCTATCGCTATCTAAGGGGTAAAATATCCATTTGCGGTCCACTTAGACCTGTTTGGACTGTGAAACATGTGTTGATCCCTTTCGATGACAAAGGGAAACTAACTCAAGGAGGTCAAACAACTTTACCTCACACACACACACAAGGATTTTACACCTGCCAAGGTTTGAAGTTTGAACCTGGGTTAACTGCAAAGCAACGCCCCTCCAACCACTAAGCCACTATTAAATTAAGCACATAGATCTGTGAACCAACACACAACTCACAAGATAGATCATAAAATTTACTCAGCAATTGAAGAATGAAACAGTGCAAAAATGGCTTGCAACTGTGAATGCTTTCATTAATCAAAAGTACTTAGATAATAATTACAATGAAGTACAATGGCTAGATAGCCTCATGCAATTCGAATCCATGTGAGGAAATTCGAATTGGTTTAACTCTACTTGACTGAATGGTTAACTAACCTTGTCTAAATCATTATCGGAGTTCATCGGAGTTCAACAACCCAAATCAAGTGTCTAATTCAGTGTTAATTATCAATTAACTAATCTAACTGACTGAGGTAGGTGAGTAAATGTGCCTCACCTACATCCAGCCATGCAATCCTAGCGCTAACTAAGTAGAACTGAATGTAACTGACTCTTAACTAAGCTTGACTAGTCACCAACTCAACTCAACTAATGGAGGTTGGTATCGGCACTCCCAGTGGCTCCTAATTCATAGGGATTGATCTAGGAGGCTCCTAAACTGATGCATGCAAGTGCAACCAGTGGTAGTTGGCCTCAATTAGTGTTCCCCACACTTTAGCAACTGGAACATGTGCCCCAATTAGGGCAAGTGGACCCAATGGTGCTAGTGACTCTAAAATAGACTGAAATGACTCCGGATTTAGACCAAATTGGACAATGGAGGATTATAATCCTAACACCCCCCTCGAATGCTAACTTGGACAATTTGTGGGCCCTGGTAACTAAGACCATAGATCACCCATTACAGCAAGTAAAGTAACTACTCAATATAAGGAGCTGGGGAAAAAACCACATGGGAAAAAAGCCCCCCCTCTAACTAAGCAGATAGAATCAGGATTCAAATTTGAAAAACTTGAAAATATGTTGCTGCAACCTCTGTGATGTAGCGAAGCAGCATGCATGATGTTCTGTGCACAGGTATCCTAGGGCCTGGCATGTAGACTTCTCCATCTTCTCCCAAAATGATGATGGAAGGAAGGAGGAATGTAACCTTTGCCTCTTTCTGGATGAAGAGGTGTATGATCCACTCTATTCTTTTGAATGCAGTGTGACTGATCAGCCCTTGCCATGTAGCATCCTACAGGGAGTTTGTTGCATCTCTCTGAAGGAGGTAAAATTGCATGACATAGCGCAAGGTTTTTTGTCTTCTGAGTGTCAGATAGATTTCCAGTCATCTTCCTAGCCTCCCGCTTGGGAGTAGGGACTAGATCTGGATCTGAATCACCCTAAATCTCAATCTCATAAACTGATACAGTTGGTTCTGCAATAGAAGTGGAAACTACTAAAGAAGTAGATGGAATGTTTTTACCTTCCCTTGCAAGTGGCTGTTGAGAGTGCACTGGTTCTGAAAATGGCATGAAGTGTGAGAACTCATATGCCTTGGAGGCGTGATTTGCAGCACCCTTCGCTATGATGTTCCCAATAGAGATATATGCAGTGTTCCATGGGGACGCGCCTCCCAGGGTTGGGGGCTCACCCCCTGTGTTTCCCACGCCCCGGGGGCTGGGGGGCTCCATGTGAAACGTTTCCCGACGCCCCCTTTTTGACGAAACGCGGTGAAACGCAGCTTAATGATGGGGGGGCTTCTCCCCCCCCCCCCCCCCCCGAACATGGGGGGATCCCACACGCCCCCCCTCGAAATTTGATTTTTTTTAATAAAAATTCAAAACCACAAAAAAAAATAAAAAAATGAAATTTTAATTTTAATTTAAAAATAAAACTAAAACTTTTTAACCTAGACTTACGGTTTACCTATTTATTTTACCTCCTCGTTCTGAACCGGCCGCATTGAGCTTCTCCTTGACCTGTGAACAATCCGTAGACCGTTTGTGTGCTGGCCAGTGTGCTGAGACTCGAGAGCCCATGAGGTTTGACTGCTGAGAGCCCATGATCACTGTGGTGAGACCGTGAGAGCTCGTGAGCAGGCTGTGACCATCTGCCGGAGTTGTGACTCGTGAGCCCGTGAGCTATGGACGTGGAGTCGTGGACGAACTGGAGCTGTGGCGTGAGGACTATTGAGTAAGCCTGAGTTTAATAGTTTATTAAATATTTATGAGAATGGATATTTGTAGGCAGCATCCAAAATCTCTTCCCGTTTCTTTTTCTTTGACATTTTTAAAAATACATACAATGTGATGGTGCCGTATCTGTTCAATCAGCAGCCCTGGCAAAACTCTCAATCATTATGGCAGAAAAAGTCTGTCAGTCCTCTTCTTTCCCTTTGTTTGCAGCAAATAACCACCGAAAAGGGGCTGATCTGGAGCCACTGTAAAACACTGCTATAAGAAAGTCAGGCCTGGCCCTTTGGTTAAGGTCTTGTCCTTTTAAGTTTTAACATTGCTGACATGTATATAGTCTAGAGTCATTTATTGTAGTGGACGTGTTTATTATGGCTGTCATATACACAAGAAGTGGGCTGCGATCTATCTATTGAGACATCGTCCATTCCCATTAGCCATGGTACACTCTTATACAAGCTACCACTAATTGGTGAATTCCAAATCATCTCCAAAGTGGGCGTATTCAACGTCTGTAGCTTACAGCTCTTGCGAGAGCTCACGATCTCATGCATGGAAGTTATTTAAAGGTCAACGCCATTCATTTTTCCATGCTTGGGGCTGTGCTCATCAAAGGAGTAATCTGCTTATTGGAGACTTATTTCACCCTATTTGGCATTTATATCAAACAGTGTTCCTACAGCCAACTCTCTATACCATCTTGAGTGTCATCTACAGCTGTTACAGCCATCTTTAGCCTCCTACGAACTCTGTATAAGGTCAGAATTACATTATATTTGAGATCTGATTGCCATTGGTTAGATTGAAGTCATTTTCATTTGCAGAATTGCATGATCAGTGCTAGTATGTTCCTCATGGTTTCTCTAGACAGCCTGCCCTTTAGTCTATTTAGTATTTAGTTACTAGTATTTTAAAAAAACTTATAAGTTGTAAGTTTTTACTATTTAGTAATTTACTAGTTTAATTTTTATTTTAAAACTATTTATAAATTAAATTATCAGTATGACAGGGGCTGTGCCATGAGCCTCTCATTGCCTAGCTCTGTTTTTATTTTTTATTTTTTTTATTTTAGGTTTTTGTGTTGAGATTACAGGTTGCTCATAAAAGTTAAAAATAAGAAAAATAAGAAAAAATAAATACCCCGACGCCCCCCCGCTCCCTAAAATACCCCAAAATTTGGGGGCGCCTCTACACGTCCCCAATGTGCGTTTCCCCGCTCCCACGCCCCCCCGTCTCGGATACTTGGTGGAACACTGGATATATGTGATCTCCACTGAGTCAAGACCAAATATCACTCGCTTTGGAGAGCCAGTATGAGTCATCTAGTATACAGATAACAGATTTGCAGCTAAGGAGGGCACATAAAGCACATCTTTGAACTTTCCATGTTCAAGCTTGATAGAACCCTTCCCTTTGGCTCAAATTTGACTGTTATTGCCCATCTGAATACTACGACCATCAAAAGACTGCAAGGAAAAGAATGATTCTCTAGATGCAACCATATGATTGGCAGCTCCATAATTAATGAGGAAGGCATGTGTTGTTGAGCAGCTAGCCTTTAGTGCATGGCATGTCTCTTCATGTTCTCCAGTTTCTTCTCTATGGTCAGCCTTCCTTGCGCTAGCAGGTACAATAATGTTATGTTTCTTCAGAAGAAGAGCCATCTCATCAATTGTTCTTCTCGTACAAGAGCTTTCTAGATGAAAGCCCCTTCCACAGTAAGAACAGAGGTCTTTCCTTTGCCATTCTTCTTGCTTCTCTTCGAACCTGAAGGCTCATTTGACTGCTCTTTCTCCACAGGAGACTCATCCTTTTGCTTCCCTTTATCATTCGCTACCTTTGGTCCTCCTGCAACCAGTGCTTGATCTCTGGAAAATCGAATGATCCCCATTTGGATAAACTTGTCATGCTCCTGAGTGAGAGATTCAATAAAGGAGTTAAGAGTAGGCATCTTCCAATTTGGAGTAGTGAGCTTCACTGAATGAAATGTTGATACAAAGACTGAGTAGTCTGCACCAAGTTTTGAGAGAATGGAAAGGATGAGTTGATCATCCTCCTTCTCAACCTTGCACAACTTCAACTGGAACACTAGATGCTTGAATTTGGTGAAGAAATCATTTAGTGTTTCGAAATTGGTTGGATGAAGAGAAATCAGCTCATTCTATAGCTGATAGATCCTCAGATCATCCTGCTTATCAAATAAGAAAGCAAGCTTCAATCCATTGATGTGGAAGAGAAGATCTCGAGAGATTGAGAGGCACAAGCATCCATATGCTTCATCAAGCCTATTCCAGTACTTTTCTTTGTCAACATAATGTATTGGCTCTGCCTCTGTCTCCATTGTGAGTCTAAAGAGTCTTTTGGAGTGTAGCTGCATCTCCATGTCCTCCTTCCACTGGTGGTAGTTGAAAGGAGTGAGGAGCTCCATTGGAGGGGCCATTTCGAATGCAGTGAAGGAGATTGAGCTGCTGTAGCGAATGCAGTGAAGGAGACTAAGCTGCTATAGCAAATGCAGTGAAGGAGACTGATAACCCTGTAAAAATCACATAATCAAATAGACAAAATGAGGTCGAGAGCCTACACTTTTGGAGTTTTCATCACACCCAGAATAGTTGATCAAGCAAGCTTGATCAACAATTCTTTTACTTGGGATATTAAGTGGTAAATTCTCCACCTCTGGTGCAGTACTAGAAGGAGCAATTTTGCTCAAAGAAAAACTTTGGTCCAAGTATGAATCTGTAGTAGGAGAAGTGCCTTGTCCTGCCGAGGTTCTGATACCATATTAAATTGAGCACATAGATCCGTGGACCAACACACAACTCACAAGATAGATCATACAATTTACTCAGCAATTGAAGAATGAAACAATGCAAAAATGGCTTGCAACTGTGAATGCTTTCATTAATCAAAAGTAATTAGATAATAATTACAATGAAGTACAATGGCTTAATAGCCTCATGCGATTCGAATCCATGTGAGGAAATTTGAATTGGTTTGACTCTACTTGACTGAATGGTTAACTGACCTTGTCTAAATCATTATCGAAGTTCATCGAAGTTCAACAACCCAACTCAAGTGTCTAATTCAGTGTTAATTATCAGTTAACTAGTCTAACTGACTGAGGTAGGTGAGTAAATGCGCCTCACCTGCATGCAGCCATGCAATCCTAGCGCTAACTGAGTAGAATTGAATGTAACTGACTCCTAACTGAGCTTGACTAGTCACCAACTCAACTCAATTGATGGAGGTTGGTATCGGCACTGCCAGTGGCTCCTAATTTGTAGGGATTGATCTAGGAGGCTCCTAAATTGATGCATGCAAGTGCAACCAGTGGCAGTTGGCCTCAATTAGTGTTCCCACACTTTAGTAACTGGAACATGTGCCCCAATTAGGCCAAGTGGACCCAATGGTGCTAGTGACTAAAAATAGACCGAAATGACTCTAGATTTAGACATAATTGAACAAATTGGACAAGGGAGGATTATAATCCTAACAACCAAAGCCCAATGAATTAATCTCTCTCTAATTGAATGTTTGAATACATAACTAATCATAGTTAACATCCCAAAGTAGCTCAACTAGATGTTGCCAATGAAGTTGGACATTTGGCTAGTTCCATGCGCAGTAAAAACTAGCCTACGCCAACACGTTTGCTAGGGATGTTATCCATGAACGTGAGGAAGCATCCCTTGGGTTTCCCTGCAAGGTTTTCCTTATAAATATTAGAAGAAATATGTGTAGTTTAGTATTTAAGCATTATCCATACTAGTTAAAGCACACCAAAAACTACTGGTATTTAGGTACATAACATATCTAACCTGCAGAAGGCAATGAGTTTTCACTCATTGAATACACTTCTCATGACCTCAAACAAACTTCAAAAATTTAATATTATTGAAATCAAAACACATTAAAAGACTCTAGAAAGTTCCATATCTTTGTAAATACAACCAACATATATCCATCTAAAAGGGGATCTACCAAGCACCGAGAGGGATCAAATCTATCAAGGTGCAAACCCTTTTTTAGAGTGGAAATGTTGAGGAAATATGTAATCCAATGTTTATGATTTTAGTTTATCTAATTTATGTTGTTTTATATATATGCAATTCTAAATAATTTAAATTTAATTTAAGCAGACATGTTATTTTTAATAACATTTTATTATTTTTTATAAAGGACACGTGTCAACGCCAGGATGAAAACGGAAGGAGTTACACATCTCTCCCCTACTGGGCTGTAGAATGCACCTCTTCGATGCAAAAACATTTGTTGGGTGGTAAAGTAGTGTTTAATCAAATCCTAATCTTGCAGGCCAAGATTTTGGTTTATGTACTAACATGTCCCAAGACTAATTAGGAGACCCAAAAAATGCTTTATCCAAGAAAATATTCACGAGTTGTAAGTTGTATGTCATTGCACCGAGAGGAGCAAGGTGCTCTACAGCCCAGAATGGCAAAGATGTTGTCATGTAAGATGACGTAACGTTACGTTACATTACCAAAAATAAAAAAGTAATTAAAAATTTCATGTCGGCTCATAAAATAAATAAAATTTTATGAAAAGTATTAAAAAAAATCCATGTTGACTTCTAAAATAAAAAATTTAAACTTAAACTGGAATCTATTAAGCATGAAAGGGATCAAATTTCTTGAGGTGTAATACAAAAAGAATTTACACCTCAAGAAATCGGTCATTCTTGGTGCTTGATAGATCCGGGTTTAAGATGAATCTATGCTAGTGTATATGCATGACTACAAAGAATGTTATAGCAATCTACAACTCTTGGTAAGTTGGTATGTACTAGCATAGATCCATTTTAAACCCGGATCTATCAAGCACCAAGAAGGATCCAATTTCTTGAGGTGTACATTTGTTTACCATTTGGATCCCTCTTGGTACTTGACAGATCTGGGTTTAAAATGGATCTATGCTAGTTTTTTATTTTTATTTTTTTTAAGTCGATATGTAATTTATATTTTTTATTTTTTTATTTTTAATATTTTTTATTTATGTTGGCTAGCATAACATGACTAAGGTGACAGGATCTCCCCCATACTGATTTGAAGAGCACCTAGCTTCTCTCGGTCCAATGACAAAATACCATATGCTAAAACAATTTCATGCAAAGCAAAAACTACCAAGTCCACTTATATAGCTTAGTGCTTAATGTTCCTGGACAAAACTCGGGATCTAGTCGTAAGGAGTCCATCAATATATAGGGTTGTATTTGTGTTTCCGCACTTTGATCCTGTGATTTATTCATTGGTTTGCACGGCTGTTGTCTCATCATAAATTCTCAGAAACATCAAGGCTGAGATTCACCTTTTATCTTTAGATGATCATAACTTTTCCGTCCGATGGGATGTAATCCCAAAGCAGAGCGAGTAGTGATTTGACAAGCTGGCAGATGACTTTCAAAACTCTTTCTAAATTCAAAGCAAACAACATACATATCCAGACAGATACATATAGATAGATAAATACAACCCACAGTTAACTCAATTTCACCATTCAAACCAATATCAACCCTGCAGAAGCAATGTCGAAAATCTCCTTTACATTTTTAGCATGAAAGGCAAACCATGACTTATTTTGCATTACCCTTGTACAGCAGCTTTATAATTTTCAGTTGGGGACAGTAAGATGTGATTTTATGATCAGAGATATTCATATAAACAATCTAACCCCAATGCGGTATTGGTTCACTGATGAGTCCGATGGAGTGTTAAGCCATCGACCAGAGTTCCATTCACGCTGTGGTCCGGCAAAGTCGTGTGGCGTGAAATTCGGATGAGGCCGGGAGTAAGTCCCGGGCAATTTGGGGGTAATAGCTGCCCCTCAACCCGGACACCTAAGCCAAAGAAATTTCACTCTTTGCGGTGCAGCACTCGGCATATATAAAAATAAGGAATGAGAGAAATTTCTAAAGAGATGAATTGAATACTTACAGAGCCCACCCAAGACCAATGCCACAGCATGGAAGGCGTCGTTCTCGCACAACGTTCACCTCGACAACAGGTGGATAGACCTCAGGACTTGGATACCCTAAAAAAATATTACAGATCTTTGTTAATCCAATTGAAACAATATAAACCCTAACATTCACTCAAGAATATCCGAAAATAGAAAGCAAAGAACCACAGAAAACAGAAAGCAAAAAACTACAGAAAACAGGATCTCAATATGGTCCTCTCCGCACTCACTGATCTCTTAAAGATCAAACTTACGAGCCAATTTAATGAATGAATTCTCAAAAATAAAAATAAAAAGATAACAGACTGGAGAAAGTCATTTATAGTACCTGGGACAGCCTGGTAACCGTGTTGGTAGTAAGATTCTGCGCCGGGAGGAGGCACCGGCTGCGGGATCCCCAAAACAGGCTGCTGCGGGTAGTTGGTAGCGCCCTGAAATGTTCCATAATATGCCTGCCCTGCAACCACCCTCGTATTCTCGTCGGATTGCGAATCACCCTTCATCTTTAAGCAAGCAGGATTCAAAGCTAAAATCGCAGTACCTATTTATACAGAATCTTTTGCTAGAAATCGGATGGGCTTCGAACCTTGAACCTCTGAATTCAATTACACAAAACATAAATATAGTCCTGGAAAACGGCCTATGTTGGCAAGGACATCATTATTGGCAGGCTGCCTCCTAACGCGCGCCGCGGCCCGCACGGCAAAAGCTGGCATATGAGAGTTAGGCACGTCATTAGCCTACTAGCAAAGATAATCCATATAGTTGACACGTCATTATATTGCCATGTTAGTGTATCTAAGCTATTTAGAGTTGACATGTCATTACATTGCCACGTATATTTAAGTTAGAATAATAATAATCTATTTTTAAAGTCTTAGCCATACTAATAGTTTGTGGAACACAGAAACCCTTTACTATTAAGATTATTATTACTAATAATTTGTGGAACAAGGAGTCGCTCTATTATTAAAATTATTATTAAGAGGTATATTTTTTTTTTCAAATAGGGAAAGGAAATGTATTAGAGTATTACTCAAACACAAGTTTTGCAGAAGGCACCTACAAGTGCTATCCAAAAAATAAACAAAAAAACACCTCTTTTCTACAGCTAGAGAGAAAGCTATCAAACTAAATTTCCTTTATATACTTGTTTAGTGACATATATCAAACTAAGTTTCCTTTACATACTTATTTAGTGACATAAATACGCCTATATGAACTTCATAATTATACAAAATGTAAAAAATACCAGATTTTTACTACAATCATAAGAGACTTGATGTATAAATACCTTGCCTACTACTTTTAAAAAGTTGACACATAACTACATGGCCAAGTAGATATAAATACCGAATTACACTTTTTGGGGTTCTTGAAAGATGGTGCTTGATAATACAAATCAATGTATTTATATGTATGTTATAATTTATAATAAGAAAATAATAATAAAAATATGTAAGATTTAAGATTAACAGAAAAAAAGAATAATAATAATAAGTAAATTTGTTTTGGGGATTTTTTTTTCTAAAATATATTCTTTAAAAAATATAGGGATATAGCCAATATAATAATATATTTATTATTAGTTTAACATGTCATTTTTTGGAATAGAAATAGAACTTGGATAGAAAGATAATCATTTATGTACAATCATTTGGACTAAACTCAATTAACAAATATTTTTATTATAACTAGATTGTATAATGTTCATATTTAATATTTGCAATTCCATTGTTTTAAAATGGATAACCAATATTTTTTACATTATTTTAAAATGTTCATATTTAATATTTGCAATTCCATTGTTTTAAAATGGATAACCAATACCTTTTACATTATTTTAAATAATTTTATATTTCCATTCAATGTTCTCACTGGGTTAGGTTGCAAACACTGAAACCAAAGAGTTTACGAAGAGCCTTAAAATGAATGAAAGTGCCAAAAACTAATTCTATGACATTTTTTTAAATTAAAAACTTTAAAAAAATAATAATAATATGTTAATTAATTAATTAAGATGCTCAATTAAAGTTAATGGAAAAGAGGCAAAGCTTTAACAACATAATCTTGGTTAAAGAAGCAATTTACTCAAGCTCCAACAAATGAGACAAAGGTATGGTAATTAAGTTGGATCTTGCAAATGCCTTTCTCTCTTTTGGATAAATTTGGTTTTTCCAAGAATTTTATTCAATGGGTAAAAGCTTGTATTTGGTGGCCTTGGATAGTGCCCTTAGTAAATGAAAGATCAACTCCATTCCTTCAAAGCTCCGAAGATATCTAGTAGGGATGCCCCCTCTCTCTCTATTCTTATATATCATAGTCTCTCTTTGTTCGTGTATATCATAGTTGTAGAAACTCTCAATAAGAAATAAAATAGAGGGAGTATGGAAATCTAGACTTTATACTCATATCGAGGGTAGTGAAGCCAATAAACCATGCCCAATTTGTTGATGACACCCTCTTCTTGGGATTGGCTTCAACAGTGAATGCACGCGGGGATAAAGAAGTTTTGGATGCCTTCGTGGAATCCTTGGGAGGATAGGTCAACATATGAAAAAGCCAAGTCCTAGGCTGGAACATAACCCAATCATTGTTGTAGTGTATTTCTTGCATTTTTTCAATTCCTTGGATAGTATAGATGGACTTCCTTTACATGTTCAAGGACCCCCATCTCTCTAAGAGCTCCAAAGCCACAAATGAAATCAGGTTATGTAAAAAATTAAGAAGAAAATATAGACTTGGGGGAAAAAAGGTTGAACTCAGTAAGAAAATTTGTGTTGGCCTCTCTTCCCATATATCAATGCTCATTGTTGGCTACAACTTGCATATTGAATAGTATTCCAAAGGAAATACAAAAGTTCTTGTGGCAAGGGGTAAATCAAACCAGCAGTAATTTCATTTAATTAGATGGGATGTTAGAGAAACCATAAAAAACTGCATTAAATATTGAGTTATCCTCAATCAATCCCAATCCTTAAGCTAGGATCGTCTTCAAGAGGTTTTTATATTGAAACTGATCAAGGATAGCTCAATATTGTTCATAGTTTTCCATGGTTTCTCAATTTTTTATTGAGTAAAATGAACAATCAAATGGGTAGTTGCAAGAACTCCTTATAAAAATGGGGGAATTGGTATAAGGGAGCTAAAGCTGATGAATTTGGTGTCTGGTGCTAAAATTCTCTAGAGGCTCATGACTGGGGGGATCAAATGGTGGAAAGCAACCTTCAAACGGAAGTATGTGAGGGGATGTAAACTAAGGTGTTTCGATTAAATCAATTTGAGTGGCAAGGAATCCAACATATGGAAATTATGCAAGGTGGCCAACTTGATAATCCAAGATGGATTGTATTGGATACCTGGCAGCAAAAGGGATATTAAGATCCGGTAGAATCAAATAAAGGGGGGGCTCCCCTAAGCACCTAACCAACTCTATAGGATCAATGGAACCGACTATCAAGCTGGAGAATAAAAACCTTATATGACTTTTCATAATGGTCACCTTCTAGTTAGTGGAAGAGTTGGAGGCAATGGGAGATATCATCCAATCTTCAATATCAATTTACATCTCTCTTAGTTAAGGTTCAACGTTGTTCTCCCCTTCAGTTGGAAGTCAATGATAGACAAGGTTGGGGTAAAGATGGACTTTATACAATAAAAAGCAAATATCAACACTTGCTCGCCCAACTTCCTGTAATGCCTCAATCCAAAATGTGAGGGAAATTATGGCACACAAACTGCCTTTAGTAAACTAAATGTAGTTTGCTAGGTTCTAACACATCAAGAAGTCTTAATGATAGAGAACCTTTGGAAGCGTAACATCTCTAGACCATTGTGGTGTGCTCTTTGTCTTGAGGAGGAAGAAACAACCTAATAGTTATTCTCGGAATGTATACACATTCAAAAAGCATGGGAAGAGATATTATATGAGTTCAGTGAAAAAGTTATTCTCCTTATGCATTGGAGTGACATGTTCACAGATTGGCATTCATATTACCCGGGATCTTTTCAAAACAAACATACATTAAGAAGGTGTTGGATGGCCCTCCCTAAGTTTGTTTATTGGAAGATTTGGCTACCTCGAAACAGAGGAATCTTCTCATCATTTCTTCTAGCTCCTCGATGCACATCATCCAAAGCTAAAGTTACGTGGACAAAAACTTCAAGAGCTCATGGAATTCAAGATCACATGAAAATCTCAAAGTTCAGTAACTATTATGGGTTCAACACCTTCTCATTGAGAACCTCCCTTAGTCCAAATTTTTATATCCAAAGCCACGAGATGGCCATCAATGACATTTGGATTACAATAAATAAAAGATGCAAGATTGACTCAATTCTTTCAAGTGTCACAAGTTAGTCTTTGATGGTGCCTCCAAAGGCAACCTAAGAGTGGTAGGAGCGAGAAGGGTTCTTATTAACTCCGATGGAATTATTGAAATAATCTTCTCATGGGGGCTAGGAATAACCTCAAATAACTAAGCAAAATGTTATGCTTTGTACCTCAAATCTGAGCTTCTATGGGCTTGTTAAATTAAAAAAGCTATAATCCTATGAGACTCCCTCTTTGTCATTAATCAATTGCGCAAGAAGGACCAAAATGAGGAGAAACTGCTCCACACAATCTTTCAAAGAATTCACAAGAATCTGGAAGGGCTAAATGACATCAATTTGTTTTCATGTTCTAAGAGGTAATAATGAAATGATCAATAGCAAGGGCAATGAGGTGGTTTACTTGGATAAGGGGGTCCTGGCTAAGAATGGGGATCCCCCCTAAACGATCTAGATCCCCTAGGTATTTAATGAATTGCAACATTAAGTATCAAAGTCTCATCGCCTATATCAAACTTGAACTGCCATTTGGAGAACTCACTTCACATAACAACATCATGCATAATCATGCAAGTTGCTTCATTAAAGGCTCGTGCAAGGGTACCTCAATATTCACATGGAGAAACAAGAGGTTAAATAGAAAACAATGGAAGCAAAGTTGAATGAGTAGGGCTTGAATTGTGAAAAACTTGTCAGTTATTCATAAATGCATTTTAATGTAATCCTAGGGCTAATGCATGGTTTTCAATCTGTGACCAGTCATCCTAATGACTCCATCGATTTAGTCTAGGAAATAGTAGTTGAGGAAGAAATAGTCCAACAAATGATAGTAGCATATATATAGATTCAACTACAGGTTCACGGGGAATGTGGCACAAATCGAGATGATGTCTCCATGTGAAGTTGCTTAATTTCAAATTAATTATTATTATTATAGATGTAACTATTTTTTTTATTATGTTTTCAATATGTTTAAGTATTTTTTTTAGATATGATTTTTTAATAGTGTAATATTTTTATTTTTATTTTTTATAATGGTCAATGGTTTAGGGAAAAAATCCAAATTGTATAACATTTAGATGATTTGAATACATAAATGGATTTAGTTTCTTCAAATACCTATATCACACCTAAATTGTGCAATCTAAACAACTTATATTTGTAATTCCAATAATCATTCTCAAATTTTAATTGGAATTCCTGTAAAAAATGGTCGAAATAATATAATTGGAAAACATCAAAGTTGTAGCATGTTTAGATATTTGTGGTCAATAATATATGAACATATAAAAACAATTGTGAGATATATCATAGGTGGTAGGAGCAAAGGGGGTTCTAGTTGGCCTCATAAACAACTAAAAGCGAGTGAGCTATTCTTTGAGACTTAGAATAACAATGAGTGATTAGTATATGTTAAACATGTTCTAATTATGGATGATTCCTTTCTCATTCTTATACAAGTAAAAATGTAATATAAAAAAATATAACACAATAATAATAAATACTAAGTATGAATATTAATATTAATAAAAATGTAAAATAATTAAAACATTGCAACTTTTAAGAAGAGTTACTATCCATTTCTTCATGTAGCACCTCCACATTCCTTCAATCCTCCGTTGTCAGTTCGTCATCTCCCTTGTTTCCACGCTACGACCACCATGGCCTCGCCCTCGCCCTCGCCTTCCTTGAGGCTCCTCCCCGACGACGTCGTGACCTGCACCGCTCACTTCCTCCCCTCTCAACGAACAACTGTTCGCGTCCTTATCTTCCCCCACCTCCATTCCCACGTTCCACGCACCGAATTCATCACCCACTTTCAAGCTGGCCTGCCCTCTCCACCGCCAACTTGCCAGTCCCGTCATTTTCTCACACTATTTGTTTTCAAAACCCTTAATATTCATCCATTGCCAAAACAACAATATAATAATACAATAATAATGTGTCCCTGCCCCCGGCTAGCAGGGACTCTATGAAATGGCTTGCCGCTATTTGAATTAGTCTTCACGTAAACCAATGTTGATGTACACACCAATCAAAGCTATAACCTAAATTTTTACGAGGTTTGTTCTTTTTTCTAATTCTTTTTTACTTAAATTAATCTATTTGTCATCGAAATGGGAACCAACCTCTTTCAAAACCAATCAAATGGTTTGTGGCCTTATTTGGCCTCAAATCGAGGCAACTAACGCAACTGGTATATAATTTCTTAGGCAAATCGGTAATATGAAACTCATACATGAATTGTTGTTAACTTTTAGTTAACATTAGTTTTGTAACATTTTATGTTACAATTGTTTTTCATATAATTATGTTATCATAGTTATAATGTTAGTGTGCATGCTCGATAGCAGGAAGCCCAGCATGGCAGTGTGCATGCTCGACACTAGGAAGCCCTTACTTAGTATCACTTGTACATGGAATTTAGTTCAAAGGGCCTGAGTTATTCATTGCAGTCTGGTGCACCGTTTAGAGCTATAGAGATGAGCCGGAAGAGCTGTTACAATCCACTGGCATTCTGAAAAACTCCTCTGCTACTTCTAGCATCCTGTTGATCACCTCATCTGGAATGCCATGATTGATTATCTGTTTACACATATAACAATAACAATCAGGTAATGTTGTGCTGTTGCATCCCAGCTTTAAATAGACATAATCATACGTAGAAAGAAAACATTACGAGCTTGGAATATGAATTAAATTGTTACAAGAATATGAAAGCAAATACCTGGAAGAAGCCGTATTTAGCACAGGCCTGGCCAATTTGTCTAACAACCTCAGGTCCAGTAGAATCGAAAAGGAGACCTCACAGGTCTACGAGATGTATATTGCAGTCCAAAGAGAGCACTACTTCATCCAGCCTCGATCTCTCGGTGGGAGGTCTGATGTAATGTTGTGGAACCTCAGAATAGCTCACTCCGTTTGATATTAATGGCACCGATTCCTCAGGCTCTTTCTCGTTGCAATCAATCATCTTATCACCAGCTTCAATGGAGGAGGCCATCGCCATCTTGATGCAGTCAGTTGAAGAGGCCATCCTGCGTTATTATTTCCATCCGATTGTAGGTATTTATAATATCATTTCGTTGGTTCTTGCTTGCTGAGATTTCTGGAAAATATGTAAGGGCAGTCTGGTTCACAGTATGGAGCAATTCGTAAGAGCATGAAAACTCCAACAACTAAGACTCCATTTCTGTCTCTTTTTTTATCTGCACAAATTTGACATTAGTTTCAACTTCAGGTAAACAAACATTCTTTTTTAATCTCTTGCTCTAATTCAACCAAAACATCACATAATTTTGATTGTTGTATACCAAATTTTGGAATTTTTAAAAATTTCGATAAGCTAAGACCAAAACCCCGGTTTGTGCTTATGTATTCACCGAACACATTGCCATTCGCACTTGTAGAGAGAAACACACAAACATCAAAATGTTAATATATATATTGGGCTATAATCTTCATTAGAAAAACAAGGGAATCAATTTCTGCAAGCATTTCTGGATTATGAAACATCTAGGGAACTGTTGCTTGGAAGATGCCCTTGAAACTTAAACTTTATTGTGAAAGGAACGCATGATCTGAACCGTATACTCACAGCATGCATGAATCCGAGGATAAGAAATGTTGGCACCGGCATCATCATATTTATAGGAATTTGTGAAAGGATCCATAGAGCCAAAATGAAGAGAGCATCGCTTTTACTCGATTTAGGTCTTGCTCTATTTGGATCTTGTAAGTGGAACTGTTGCTTGGAAGATCTTGTTGATTCAACTATAAAGATATTGCTTGGAAGAGCTTGTTGATTCAGCTAAGCGTACTGCTATAAAGATCCCATCTCTGGTTGATGTAGCTGACCGTCCTGCTGCTTGGAAGAGCTTGAGGTTGCTCACAAGAACTTCTTCTGCACATCTCTTTGTGTCGGCTTCACACATGAAATGAAAAATCTTCAGTAATAAAATATGCATTCGAGTACCTACGATGAGGTTGCAGTTTGCCCCCATGCTGATTGTGATTTGATGCATTACTTCTTCCCAGTGCGGTCGTTCTGGCCTGCTGGATGCGTTACCTTATTCATGCGTAACTTAATGCTGGGCTTCTTGATGCGAACATGAATAGAGATACGCACATACTACAAATGCATAGCTTGAAATGGTGGAAAAGATTCGATGAACCTGAGAAATCGTTGAGAGCACGGTTTAACAAGCCACTTGCAATCCATGCAAACTTGTATATGGCACTTATCTTCATGGGCCTACTCTATACGCAAGCTTCTTACATGTTTGTCACACACCTAGGCAAGCCACTGTATTTGGATTCCTGCCTTGTGAAAATAGTTAA
The DNA here is from genome assembly GCA_001517045.1 of Pseudotsuga menziesii. NCBI lineage: Eukaryota > Viridiplantae > Streptophyta > Pinopsida > Pinales > Pinaceae > Pseudotsuga > Pseudotsuga menziesii. Next base: position 964,048 of record LPNX010818339.1, on the reverse strand, counting down.
ACAACCATATAAACATATCGTTCTGCACTTGGTGATACTAGGCGGCGAAGCCCAAGACTTAAAGAGTAGAATCAACCTTCAAGCACGTGGAACTAGCATGTAGAGTAAGCCTTCAAGCATTAATAATAAGCCTGACACGATTTACATGAAATTCATGCATTCTTAAATACATGTTTTTATTATTTAAATGCACTCTTAAATACATGATTTTGAATACTAGTTTCAATATTATATCTGCAAAAATATTTCCATGGCGATTTAATTGAATATTTAATGTCTGTTCATTTTGAAAATCACCTGAAAAAAAAAATGTATTTAAATTGTTGTGTGCACTATCAAACACGTTTATTTTGAAAATCACTTGGAAAAGAAAAGAATAAAGTGTATTGCAATACTTATTTATTCGTAAGTGACCGCAACAACACCAAAAGGATTAAGGGCCCCTCTACATGTTGTTTTACTAGTAGAAGGGGTAGTACTACTACTACAACACAAGTGATAATAAATCCTACAGCAATAATTAGTTAGCTCTCTAGCTATCTACCTATACATCTAGCTGATGAGATATGGGCTTTGCAGTCGGATAATTAAACTCATATTTCTCTTGCATTTTTTGATCTACAACATTGAGGTGAAAAACTTGAGTATGAACATCACAAGATGGATTAAGCTATGGTCCTTTCTGAATTAAATTTGATAAAGCAATGTTTTATTAATTTATGATTTCATTGAAATAAAGTTTGCTTAAAATGTAAGCAACATTCACATCAAAATAAATTTAAATTGTTTAGCTGACGGATCAGATGTGCTCAGCAAATTCTCACTAGAAGCTGGACATAAATAATTCCCAACAAACTGCTATGAATAGGAAAACAAATAAAACAAATAGATCTAAGCAATTGACAATAATGAGCGACCCATAATTGTCAATTGCATTTCCTTCATAGTACGTTTCATTCATAGACCAATCTAGAAGTGTTGCACAGAATTTAGAAATACATTCCAATATTCAAGTCGATCTAGTATCTTTTGCAGAAGGTGTCTAAATTGATAGTAATTCCCTTGCTCTCGTCAACAAATTCGCAGCCACCTGAGGAAGACATACTCCAAAAACCCTCCTATATGTCAAAAGTAAACTATGTCCTGTGTTGATCAGAAATTTTTGTTATTGAATGCATGATGTTGTCTAGATGTTAAAAGTAGCAGAGACATCGAGGTCAACACTACCCACTGATGCCATGTTTGCATTTATATAACGCTAGTTTCTAGAACGGAAATTTTCATAGCACTTAATTACTTTTTGCTTCACAGCTAGGTTGACCATCTTAAAAGGCTAACATAGGGCAAGGACTCTATGAAATGGCTTGCCGCCATTTGAATTAGTCTTCACGTAAACCAATGTTGATGTACACACCAATCAAAGCTATAACCTAAATTTTAACGAGGTTTGTTCTTTTTTTCAAATTCTTTTTTACTTAAATTAATCTATTTGTCATCGAAATGGGAACCAACCTCTTTCAAAACCAATCAAATGGTTTGTGGCCTTATTTGGCCTCAAATCGAGGCAACTAACGCAACTGGTATATAGTTTCTTAGGCAAATCGTTAATATGAAACTCATACATGAATTGTTGTTAACTTTTAGTTAACATTAGTTTTGTAACATTTTATGTTACAATTGTTTTTCATATAATTATGTTATCATAGTTATAATGTTAGTGTGCATGCTCGACAACATGGCAGTGTGCATGCTCGACAGCAAGAAGCCCAGCATGGCAATGTGCATGCTCGACACTAGGAAGCCCTTACTTAGTATCACTTGTACATGGAATTTAGTTCAAAGGGCTTGAGTTATTCATTGCAGTCTGGTGCACCGTTTAGAGCTATAGAGATGAGCCGGAAGAGCTGTTACAATCCACTGGCATTCTGAAAAACTCCTCTGCTACTTCTAGCATCCTGTTGATCACCTCATCTGGAATGCCATGATTGATTATCTGTTTACACATATAACAATAACAATCAGGTAATGTTGTGTTGTTGCATCCCAGCTTCAAATAGACATAATTATACGTAGAAAGAAAACATTAGTAGCTTGGAATATGAATTAAATTGTTACAAGAATATGAAAGCAAATACCTGGAAGAAGCCGTATTTAGCACAGGCCTGGCCAATTTGTCTGACAACCTCGGGTCTGGTAGAATCGAAAAGGAGACCTTACAGGTCTACGAGATGTATATTGCAGTCCAAAGAGAGCACTACTTCATCCAGCCTCGGTCTCTCGGTGGGAGGTCTGATGTAATGTTGTGGAACCTCAGAATAGCTCACTCCGTTCAATATTAATGGCACCGATTCCTCAGGCTCTTTCTCGTTGCAATCAATCATCTTATCACTAACTTCAATGGAGGAGGCCATCGCCATCTTGATGCAGTCAGTTGAAGAGGCCATCCTGCGTTATTATCTCCATCCGATTGTATGTATTTATAATATCATTTCGTTGGTTCTTGCTTGCTGAGATTTCTAGAAAAGATGTAAGGGCAGTCTGGTTCACATTATGGAGCAATTCGTAAGAGCATGAAAACTCCAACAACTAAGACTCCATTTCTGTCTCTTTTTGTATCTGCACAAATTTGACATTAGTTTCAACTTCAGGTAAACAAACATTCCTTTTTAATCTCTTGCTCTAATTCAACCAAAACATCACATAATTTTGATTGTTGTATACCAAATTTTGGGATTTTTAAAAATTTCGATAAGCTAAGACCAAAACCCCGGTTTGTGCTTATGTATTCACCGAACACATTGCCATCCGCACCTGTAGAGAGAAACACACAAACATCAAAATGTTAATATATATATTGGGCTATAATCTTCATTAGAAAAACAAGGGAGTCAATTTCTGCAAGCATTTCTGGATTATGAAACATTTGGGGAACTGTTGCTTGGAAGATGCCCTTGAAACTTAAACTTTATTGTGAAAGGACCGCATGATCTGAACCGTATACTCACAACATGCATGAATCCGAGGATAAGAAATGTTGGCACCGGCATCATCATATTTATAGGAATTTGCGAAAGGATCCATAGAGCCAAAACGAAGAGAGCATCGCTTTTACTCGATTTAGGTCTTGCTCTATTTGGATCTTGTAAGTGGAGCTGTTTCTTGGAAGATCTTGTTGATTCAACTATAAAGATATTGCTTGGAAGAGCTTGTTGATTCAGCTAAGTGTACTGCTATAAAGATCCCATCTCTGGTTGATGTAGCTGACCGTCCTGCTACTTGGAAGAGCTTGAGGTTGCTCACAAGAACTTCTTCTGCACATCTCTTTGTGTCAGCTTCACACATGAAATGAAAAATCTTCAGTAATAAAATATGCATTCGAGTACCTGCAATGAGGTTGCAGTTTGCCCCCATGTTGATTGTGATTTGATGCATTACTTCTTCCCAGTGCGGTCGTTCTGGCCTGCTGGATGCGTTACCTTATTCATGCGGAACTTAATGCTGGGCTTCTTGATGCGAACATGAATAGAGATACGCACATACTACAAACGCATAGCTTGAAATGGTGGAAAAGATTCGATGAACCCGAGAAATTGTTGAGAGCACGGTTTAACAAGCCACTTGCAATCCATGCAAACTTGTATATGGCACTTATCTTCATAGGCCTACTCTATAGGCAAGCTTCTTACATGTTTGTCACACACCTGGGAAAACCACTGTATTTGGATTCCTGCCTTGTGAAAATAATTAAACAACCATATAAACATATCGTTCTGCACTTGGTGATACTAGGCGGCGAAGCCCAAGACTTAAAGAGTAGAATCAACCTTCAAGCACGTGGAACTAGCATGTAGAGTAAGCCTTCAAGCATCAATAATAAGCCTAACACGATTTACATGAAATTCATGCATTCTTAAATACATGTTTTTATTATTTAAATGCACTCTTAAATACATGATTTTGAATACTAGTTTCAATATTATATCTGCAAAAATATTTCCATGGCGATTTAATTGAATATTTAATGTCTGTTCATTTTGAAAATCACCTGAAAAAAAAAATGTATTTAAATTGTTGTGTGCACTATCAAACACGTTTATTTTGAAAATCACTTGGAAAAGAAAAGAATAAAGTGTATTGCAATACTTATTTATTCATAAGTGACCGCAACAACACCAAAAGGATTAAGGGCCCCTCTACATGTTGTTTTACTAGTAGAAGGGGTAGTACTACTACTACAACACAAGTGATAATAAATCCTACAGCAATAATTAGTTAGCTCTCTAGCTATCTACCTATACATCTAGCTGATGAGATATGGGCTTTGCAGTCGGATAATTAAACTCATATTTCTCTTACATTTTTTGATCTACAACATTGAGGTGAAAAACTTGAGTATGAACATCACAAGATGGATTAAGCTATGGTCCTTTCCGAATTATATTTGATAAAGCAATGTTTTATTAATTTATGATTTCATTGAAATAAAGTTTGCTTAAAATGTAATCAACATTCACATCAAGATAAATTTAAATTGTTTAGCTGACGGATCAGATGTGCTTAGCAAATTCTCACCAGAAGCTGGACATAAATAATTCCCAACAAACTGCTATGAATAGGAAAACAAACAAAACAAATAGATCTAAGCAATTGACAAAAATGAGCGACCCAGAATTGTTAATTGCATTTCCTTCATAGTACGTTTCATTCATAGACCAATCTAGAAGTGTTGCACAGAATTTAGAAATACATTCCAATATTCAAGTCGATCTAGTATCTTTTGCAGAAGGTGTCTAAATTGATAGTAATTCCCTTGCTCTCGTCAACAAATTCGCAGCCACCTGAGGAAGACATACTCCAAAAACCCTCCTATATGTCAAAAGTAAACTATGTCCTGTGTTGATCAGAAATTTTTGTTATTGAATGCATGATGCTGTCCAGATGTTAAAAGTAGCGGAGACATCGGGGTCAACACTGCCCACTGATGCCATGTTTGCATTTATATAACGCTAGTTTCTAGAACGGAAATTTTCGTAGCACTTAATTACTTTTTGCTTCACAGCTAGGCTGACCATCTTAAAAGGCTAACATAGCCATTGGTTTTTGTATTGATGATGACTATTTCTATACAGACAAATATCAAAATAAAAATCTTGTAGATACATTAGCAGTGGAGGATTCCTAGAGATCATTTATCAGCTTGCACATCAACTGTCTCGCAATAGATAATCAACGCATCCCTAAAATATTATTATATCTAATGCTAGAGGCAGGGACTTGCTGCCTTTAGCAGCCCTACTTGTTATTATTATTCTTATAAAGCCCTTTAAACCATATAAAAGGATTTATATGTATAATAATAATATTATTTGTTTATAATTATTTTTTTTTCTTTCAAAGAGAAAGTCCAAGAAAGTATTATTATTTTAAAATAATATTTATTGGAAAAAAAAAACACAAAGAGTATACAGAAAAAAGTATTTGAAGAATAGAATTTGCGTACGATAGCATGTTCATAATCAAAATTGCAGTCACAATTATATGCAGTATTAGTCGAACTAGAACATTATAAAATGATCAATAATCATCTACAATTCAAGGCCGGGAAGACGAATATTCATAAGGAATTAACCAAATAGGAGAATAATCACTTAACTGCTCAAATTGAGAGATTAACAGGTAGCGACAAAGAACAAAACCAAGAAATATCTTGCCTAAAAGATCAAAATCGAAGGTTGGAAAGAGCTAATGAAGAATTCAAAAAAATGTTATCATATAAGGATGAAGAAATATCACATTTAAATTATCACAATCGAAAACTAGAATACAAAGCCAAAAAAATTATAAAGTGACGCAGAACTTTTACGATTATGACAACATAATCAAAGTTTGTTGGCCCTAGGAAAAGATAGGCAAAATTCAACCAATATTCTACTCGGGATATGAAGATTTCAGTCGCACAAGAGAGGAAGTTGCAACGAGGAAGAAGCTATGATGAGAGCAACCAACGATGACAGAGTCCGCAACATAAGAGGAGTTGCGATAAGAGTAGTTGTGACAGAAGGAACCACGATAGAAGAAGAGTATAGCAATTGAAGGGGACAGTTCGAGTGATCGTGGGTAAGAAGTCAGTTAGAATAAAGCATGCTTTGGTTAAAAACATATTTTGTATTTTTGGACCGACAGTGCCTACTGTCAATTGTAACTGAATGTATGGGAATAGGAATGGCAAGTTGTCAACTAACAGATTAGAGTCGGTTGATTACGACATGTAAGAGCTTATAAAAGGGAGAACCCAAGCTATGTGTGGGTTGGTCTCCCTCTGGCTCATGTCCTAGATGTTGAAGAAGTAGAGTGGGTTATTCTCAGAGTCGTAGAGTTGTATAGAAGAGAGTCGATCCAGGTTGTGTGTGGATCGATGGTAGAGTGAAGGAGAGGAACACTTCAGAGATCCAAGACTAGAGAGCATGAGAGGAGATAAGTTTGTATAAGTTGTAAAGAATATATATAACTAAGTCTGCAAGGTGAGTGCGCAAACAAAAGGTGTTAATATATTTCTCATGCCAGAGGAAGAGCACCTTTATGGTTTTTCCCATATGGGTTTCCAAATTGAAAGTTGTGTTTGTGTGTATGCAATGAGTGTGTTTATGTTGAAAGTATGCATATTGTGAATAAGTATATCTAAATGTGGCACATCCCTTATGTTTATGAATAATCTCATGTATGTATATGTCGCATTGCATATTGAATGAATATGTGATATGACCTTCATGTTGAACGCTGCAAGATGTGTCGACTAGTAAATAGCCTATTAACTTATACAAGTAGACAAGGAGTAGGAAGTATCCTATGGTGTATGCGCTACAAAAATTTTGACACTATTTGTTAGGTGGACATTTCATGACGTTCAGAGACCATTCAACATTGAAATACTTGGTAAACAAGACAGTATTGGGGGGGGGGGGGGGAGGGGGGAGATTTGTCGGTGGATCCTCCTTTTCCAAGAGTTTGATTTTGAAGTTAATTTTAAGCCAGGTCGACTGAACTCAAGACCATACCAACTGTCGAGGCTTGAAACTGGAGAAGAACCTGTGAACCTCAACGATAGTCTTCCTTATGTGCAACTGTTTGTAATCACGATGTTTGATGACCAATACAGAGATATCATACAATTATTGACTACGAGATATGCTTCATAAGGATTTAGTACTGCGTAAAAAAACAGTAAGTTGTGCGAGATGCAGAATTTCAAATGATCGTTGGATAGTTATATAAAATGGGCCCTGATGAGATTCTTCGTCGTTGTGTCTTGGAACACAAGCAATTGATAATATTAAATGAAGTGCATGCTAGTGTCGTATGAGGCCATTATGCTGGAAAAGCTACAATGAGAAAGATATTGCAAGAAGGATGTGGTGGCGCACCATGCATGCACATGCTCAAGAATACTATCATAGTTGTGATGTCTATTAGAGAACTGGAAAGCCATTGTGACGAGATGAAATGTCGCTAGTACCTCAATTAACTTTGAAGGCATTTTAGAAATGGGTTGTTGATTTTGTCAGACCTATTCACCCTCCAGGAAAGTGAGCATGCGTAAGGTACATTATTACTGCGACGGATTACCTGACTAAATGGGTCGAATCAGTGCCGGTAAAGGATTGTACTGTTGCGATGGCTGTCAAATTTATGTTCGACAATGTCGTGACTATATTCGGATGCCCAAATATTTTGATAAGCGGAAAAACGTACGCATTTTGTTAATCAGTTGATCAAAGAATTTCATATCCAACATAGAAATACAACACCATATCACCCTCAAGCAGATGGTGATGTTGAAGCATTCAACAAGATTCTGAAGAATGCGTTGACAAAGATTTCCAACATTCAAAGAGATGACTCGGACCAACAAATTTCTACGGTATTGTGGGCATATCGCACGACCTGTAAGAAGTTGACAGGTTGAACCCCATTTTGACTGGTGTATGGACAAGAGGTTGTTATGCCAATGGAATACATTATACCTAATCTAAGGATCGATGTGATTATAGAGATGACAGATGTTGGTGCTTTCGAGGAAAGATTGTCGCAGCTTGTGCAGTTGGAGGAAGAACGTTTTGAAGCCGATTATCATCAAAATGTTGAAAAGCAATGACAAAAAGTATGGCATGGCCAACACATTAAGAATATGAAATTTCAAGTTGAAACGACTTGTCCTCCTCTGTGATAGTAAGTTCTTAAGGAATCCTAACAAACTAAAAACACATTTATTGTGGCCTTATGTTATCATTTAAATCACAAAAGGAGGCACGGTACAACTGGAAAAATTAAATGAAACACCTGCCAAAGGATTGGTGAATGGAAGTCAGTTAAAGCCTTACCAGGATAGTTGGGACTTGGTCGACTATTAAAAAAAAAGAAAAAAAAGAGAGAAAAAGAGAAAATAAAATCTCTTATACATGTTTTTAGTAATTGTTGGTCGCAGGATGCCAGTCTGTCGCAGAGGAAGAAGAAGGCGATGCATATTGTCTATCTCTAGCTGAAGAAAAATGGTAGCAAAGAACCTCAGTCTGTCTCAAGGAAAAAAATGTGTTGAAAGCTAAAGAGTTTTCAAAGGAAGACCAGAGCTATCGCAAGATGAACTTGAGTCGCAAAAATGACAGCTGGTCGTAATTAATTTAAAAAATGCGAGCGATTGTGATGGCATGCTTCTCAGTCACTTCTGTCATTATTACACAATAACTACCACTGATGTGACAAATGAGTGACGGTTTGTGTTGTGGTTTTCGTATAATGATTAAGATGATTGGCCCATGTGACAAAAATCCCTACCACCTTTCCATTGATTGTCCGCTCGTGTCAATGATTGACTGATTGAACGGGTATACGTTATCACCTTCACGCCCAAGTTTCAGTTTATTCTACTACATCCAAGTAAGAGTGTTCCATTGTTGTCCACAAATGCAAGATCCAAGGTGATTTTTCTATAGAGTACAGTTATTTATATTTCCAGTACAAGCATAGTTGCAGAATATGGTGTCGCGACCCCTTCACCCACACCCATTATGGAAGACATTGGCAGATATGTTCCACCGGAGTCTATGGTTGCAGAAGAAGCTGAAAAGATCCCATTCATCCCTGAAGTGAGCTTACGACCAGAACCACCTAGCACGTCAAAGAGGAAATGATCTAGTAGCCATAAGAAAGCAACAACACCACTATCGTAAGATGAAGAAGCAACAATTGAAATTAGGCTACCAGACGATATTTCACCCAAACCACCCGATGCACCAAGGAGCAAAACTGCCAAAATGCAAAGTATCTGTTGATAAAATCAACCATTCCGAAAAAGAGTTCAGACAATGGTGAATAATGACGAGATCCTGGAACATCGCCTTCAACTTTACAAGAAGCTTAAGATATATTGGCGATGACGATGAAATTTTCTCTGGTCGGTCCTAAGGTTCTAAAGAAGTAACCTTTCAAGAACAAAGAAGAAAGGCAACCACAGATGCTGTGAAGAGAATACAAGAGGTGGAGGCACTTTGTGCCAAAGTAGTTGAGCAATTTTATTAGACGTGGGAATCTTTGATTGATGACGAGGAGTTAGAGAAAGTTACAAAGTAGTTGTGCATTGTGGAGATAGTGGTGAACCAGATGAAGAATGAAATGGAGAAGCTTCCATTAGCATAGAAAATGGCTAAGGATGCTGAGATGAAGAAAGTACAACAGCAAGTCGCAACACTGCGGAGACAACAATAGAAGAGGAATGATAAGGTTGCATAATTACAAGAAGAGGCAGAGAAAGTTACATGTATCATTAAACATGTACATGAGAAAGTTTGACAAGTGTTGGGATCCACATGACTTACTACTTCATAACACATCATTTATGAAGTTGTGGAAAATCTACAGAAGACAGAAGCAGAGGTGCGACAAGAGAGGAAACAAGTAGTGAAAATCTTCCATGAATTTCAAGGCAAGGTCGCAGCTATGGAAGTTTTAGACTAGTGTGGATCCAGATGAGCCACAGGTGAGTGTTGGAGGCATGTTGGCCCTTAGAAAAGATAGGCATAAATCGACCAGAATTCTACTCGGGAATATGAATATTCTGATCACTTAAGAGAAGCCAGCGATGGAAGAGTCTGTGATAGAAGAGGAGTTGCAATAAGAGCAGTTGTGGCAGAAGGAACCGCAATAGAAGTAGAGTACAACAATTGAAAGGGGAAGTTCGAGTGATCGTGTGTAAGAAGTCAGTTAGAATAAATCATGCTTAGGTAACAAAGGATATATTTGTATTTTTGGGCTGATAGTGCTTACTGTAAGTTGTAACTGAATGTACGAGAATAGGAATGACAGCTTGTCGGATAACATATTAGAGTCGATTGATTATGACATGTAAGAGCTTATAAAAGGGAGAACCAAAGTTGTGTGCGGGTTGGTATCCCTCTGGCTCTTGTCCAAGATGTTGAAGAAGTAGAGTGGATTATTCTCATCTTCGTAGAGTTGTAGAGAAGAGAGTCGATCCAGGATGTGTACAAATCGACGGTAGAGTGAAGGAGAGGAAAACATCAGATATACAAGACTACAGAGCATGAGAGGAGAGAAGTTTTGTATAAGTTGTAAAGAATATCCAGGACAAAGTATGCAAGCTGAGTGTGCATACAAAAGGTGTTGATAAATTTCTCATGCCAGATGAAGAACACCTTTGTGGTTTTTCCAGATGGGTTTCCACGTTAAATGTTGCCTTGTGTGTATGCGATGAATGTGTTTATGTTGAATGTATGAATGTTGTGCATAAGTACATATGAATGTGTCACATCCCTTCTGTTTCTGAATAATCTCATGTATGTATATGTCACATTGCTTATTGAATGAATCTATGATATGGCCTTCATGTTGAATGATGCAAGATGTGTCGAATGATAAATATCCTGTTAACTTGAATAAATAGACAAGGAGTAGGAATTATAATCCCTAGCTTCGGTTGAGCGTTGTAATAAGGTACATAAAGAATAGAAATTCCCACCTAATTGTAGAAACCTGGTTCAAGAAGTTCCCCATAAAGATATACTGGATGAGACTGCATATGCACCGTAAGTGCTGTCAACTGAGCTTTGCTCTGTCGAGCCGATATCTAGGTCTTTGTTGACTACTGAGGACCTTAACCTTGGTTGACCGGAGGAAGGAAGCCAACAAAGTTTAATCATTCAAATTAAGAAGTTGAAGATCGATACAAAGTCATTACAAGAAAGGGTAGAGAAACTTACCAACACATAATCAAAGGTCGACAAGGAAAGAAGGACCGAAGCCATTCAAGTAGTGACATCATTAGAGACACAAATTCAAAATTTGGAAAAAAGAAATCAATACAGATCCAATCAGTAGTCAGATTCCAAAAAATGCTCATATAGAGAAGGTATCGACCAATAAATCACTGGTGGAACCAAGGGTTGAAGATCCTATAAACAGTTTCCACACAATTAGAAACCCTTATCGTCACCTTGTTGTACAAGAAAGTTTCCTATGGATAGGGTTTAAGAGACCATCAACATACTGGGGTTGAAAGAGAGATGCATATATTTCTACAAGCATATATAAACAAGATTCAGAGATTAGAATGGTTCATACCTTATCCGAACAAAGGTTGATCCAAGCATCCCTTTAATCCTCCTCTTGCTCCTCTTGCTCCAAGAGACCTGCAAAACAAGTTGTACCTTCCTCAAACCAAATAGACTATATGAAAGGAGATTATGTTTAGTAAAACATGAAACCCTAAACTGATATACATCATCATATAATCAAAACAACTTCAAACACACATTGAACAATGATTTGAGAAGAAGAAGGACATTGCATCTTTATTAAACATGGAAGAAGTACAAGTATACCTTCTCAAAGTTAGGAACCTCACGAAACCTTGAGTTGATTATGCTGCGTCTCTTCTCCAAGGAAGTCAGGCTCTAAGCTCTGCAACACAAGGATGGAAATCTAGGGCAAAGATGGGGGGAATGGGTCCCAATTCCTCCAGCACAACAATGCAAAAGTTCAAGTCCCCCATCATGGACCTCTCTACCTCTATTTATACATTTCCTGAAGAGATAGGATCGAATACAAAGTAGTTACAACCGAAGGAGTCAGTTGTATAACCACCCAAACTACCCAAAATTCAAGAAACATTCAGTTTTGGACATGTACAGGACATATTTGAAGGATTCAGTAACAACAGTCGCAAATGAAAAATAATAATCACGGGTTGCAGTATCAAAATTCATGAATACAATAGTAATTGGGGATATTCACGGGTAGCATGAAGGACAAGTCGCGATTACAAAGGTGAAACTCGCAGGTACCATGTAGGATAGGTCGCAAATGGGTAAAAGATTCTAATTTTTAGTGTACTTCTGAGCATTTTTAGACTCTTCTGGAAAGTTTTTATTACTCAGATACCTTTCTAATGATACAGAGAAGAGGTCAAACGGAGTCACAGAACTCCAGATATGGCTCCTCCAAGTTAGGTTTTTTTTATAGTGACTTTCATGAAGTGTCGACATGGGAGGAAATCATGGGAAAGTGGTCACAAGAAGAGATGTGTCATTTTAGGCTATAACAGATGCCCCCTAATGTATGAGGTTAGAGGGGAAGATGATAGCCGAAATACATTATAAAGGAAACAAACGAGTATGGAGAGAGCAGAGAATCCAAGATCGAAAGGCTCGAACATAGGTACCTAAAAGAGAGATAAATGTTAGACAAAACTGATCTATGGGACATACTGTCCATATACAAATCATTGCCATAAAGATACAAGCAGATCCAACATGTGTATAACTAATGTAATATCATGGTCACCCAATATGCAAAAAGGCGCCATATCAAATCTAAAGGAGTCATGGACACAAGTGAACAAGGTGGATCCATGCTCAATAATTGATCATGGCCACAAGAATACAAGGTGGATATATGTATCGACAAATGTCACATGAAGTGTGACAAGGTCTTGTGCAACTTGGGTAATAGAAAAAGATGATGATGCTACAGTCGGCCCAAGGTCTTCAAACCAAACCACCCAAAGGTACGAATCCTAACCATGTGAATAAAGGAGTTGAAGTCAAACATGGAGGAAATTGTTTGATTACCGGTCAATGATGAGAACTGTTAACAAACGCGAGGGAAAACACCATTAATGAAAATGGTACCCAAGGTACCTCATACATTATAACAAGGGTGAATACAAGGTCTTGAAGTTGAACACTCGAAGAATCGATCGAGTAGGAGACAGTAAGGTATTCCCACTACCCAATAGCAAGAGAAATTTCCACTAATGACTGCAATCCCCAAGGTACTATCATAAACTCTAAATCTCATTCCCGGAGCTAGATGTGTTGATGTCGATAGGAAGAGATCCATTGGAAGGAAGGAATTAAGGCATACTTCATCATCCAACACGAGATAAGTCAAAGACTGATTGGATCTTTAACTAAGTTTTGGAGCAAGGACCGCCAAAGACATGAATGTAAGGAATTTATACCAGGGAATGGTTGACACAAAAGGTCTAGACAACCGCATAATGGCCAACACAAAAGGTATAGACAACTGTAGAATGGCCGATAAAGGTTTATCCTTGAATAGTGAGAATAACACCAAAGTAACGTAGGTAGCTTTTGGCACAAAGAGACCAACAATGCAACTATGCAATGTAGGAGACATTGACATATTCCCCATATAATTGGAAAAAGTACAAACTAAAGGAGTAAAAACTCTTAATCGGGATAAGGTCAAAAATTGGGACCCAACTGTTGATAGACTCAAAACTGGTGCTTTGTTCAAGGAGACAAGACTTGCTGCCATAATGTAAAAACATATAAGTGAACTTCCCTTCCCTCTTTATTGTAAAGGTTTAACGAGTGGAAGAAAGAAAAATCGAGACCTTCTTCATTTTTGAAAAGCTCGAAGAAGAAATAGAAGAATATTTAATAAAACACTGATTCATGGATTTTACGAGCCCAAATTAGTGGATGCTTAACGGTGTTTTCATAGTTTTGAGAGTCTGAAAATTCCAAAGGATACTCCAGCGGGGGTGATTTTTAGTAAAGTTAGTCTCGTAAGCCTGAAAAAGTGTAAAACAATACAGAGGAGAACTCTCTTAGCCCAAGTGAACTAAGGTATTCCTTTTTCATAAATAGTTGGCAAGGTTTGAAAAAGGGGTAAACTATCACCAGACCATCGCTCCTTCAAAAGAAAGCAAGACGCTCTAGTTTTAACGAGTATGAAGGAAAGCAAGATCACTATGAAAGTTCCATTTATTTACGAGAATGGGACTGACAACAATAAACTCAATGTTTTTTGTACTAGGAGTTTAATGAGCATGACAAATGACATAAAGAATGCTCACAATCTTTTTCATGTTTAGGTCCAGAGCACGCATGAGAGAAAACTAAGCTCGAAAAGGGTCGTTTTTCGTAAGTTTAGTTCTATAGTTTCGTAAAAGAGATAGACCTATGCCTGAAGATACTCTTCTCAATTCTGCAGAAAAGAAAGTGTTCATTTCTCCTAAATAATCTACATGGTCCAAGAAAGATATAACCTACCACCAATGTAGATGATCATTCAATTTAACTTAACGAGTATTAATGAACAAGTTTACTCGGAAATAAAGTCAATTTTAAGGAGTCAGACCAAGGCTTAAAGATAACTCCATATATTTCCCATAAAGTTTTAACGAGCCTAGAAAAGTCAACTCACAGCCTCCTTATTGTTTTTAACGAGCTCGAAGGAGAGTAGAAAGAATGTTCTAAATGCGAGGAGACAAGTGTCATAGGTAGGAGAAACTAGTTCCATGCGCAAGGAACAAACCTATGCATAATGCAAGGAACATGAGCAGGAAAAAGACACTTGGGGAACGTCTCCTCGAGGAAAAAGGTGTCAAGTTGCAAAGGCAAAATGGTACAAGGCTAAGTTATTATGAGAACAGAGATAAGGGCTTATACAACGAGCTGAAAGCGTGGAAGTCGACATTTGGCTCATAAGGGCGAGCAGGGTACATGCAAATGCAGTTACAACTTGAACAAAAAGGTGAGGCCAGTAAACAATTGTGAATCCAACTAAGAATATTGTCTCCAATAAACAACAACATCATAACCATATCCCGAAGAAAAGATTCGATGAAGGTCACTTTGGCAGAAACACATGCAACTTTGTTATCTTTTATAAAAGGATTAATCAAGGCAAAATCAACAGAAGAGGACTCTATAGTGCCAATGACCGAGGGTTTATAATCAGTAATATCAACCTCAGAAGGAAAGAAAAATCAAGGAGGGAGACAGAGTCTGCAAGAACAAGCTCAGTATCACGGGATTTGAAAATTTTGGAAGAAAAATCAAACTCATCAGGATCGCTGACTTGCTGTTCGAAGGGAGAGTCAAAACACTCAAGAAGATCAATAGAAAAATCAGGCTTGCTAAGCAAATCAGGGTTAGACTTAGTCACAACTGAACTGACATCCATAAGAAGGTCAGACTATATCAAAGACTCTAGGAAGACTTCATTAGATGGAAGTAGACCATCCTAGATATGACACATATATATATATTTTCAAATGGATCAACATAATAGAGAGCGGGCTCCACAGTGTGTATAGTATGAAACACTTGATTAATTGTTAGAACTGAGTCCCGAGAAGGTAAACATGAACACAAAGCCTTCTTCTCGGTATCAATTGAATGCAAGGGATATGAAGCCACATAACTAACCCATGGTGGGGTAGTGTTTATAGAGACACTAGGAATCAATAAAGAAAAGACTTGGTCTCTAGTTGGGTTAGGAGAGGGATCAAGAAAATCCAACTCATCAACAGTGACAATTTCCTCACCATGGTTAAAGTACATTACACGAAAGAATGTTGACACCATAGCCTGCGTGGCATAAACATAATCACGCCCGAGGAGCATATTGAAATCCAATGGGTTTTCTATCACCATGAAATCATCTAAGACAGTCTTCCCACCCAAAGTAACAGGTGTTTGAGCAAAAATTCCCAAGGCTATACTAGTTCTTCTATCAAATGTCAGTAACTTACTAGCTGTTGACACAAGGCTAGGAGATCCCATGCCTCGCCAAGCACGTGCAGATAAAATACTAACTGAGGCTCCTTCATCAACAATACAATGAGCAATCATGTACTATCTAACTTTGACCTTTATCTAGAAAGGTGCAACAGAAGGGAGGCGCGACTCAACTAGGCTATCCTAATCGGAGGAAGCAATCTGAGAGCTTGGTCGGGGTTCATCAGAAATAAGTTTAGCGCCCCCTTGTTCAGTAATTTCTAAACTGGCAGTGAAGAAAATGTGACTAGCAAACAATTTACTCTCGAAAATAAGAGTGGGATTGATCGACGATGGAATCGATTCAACCACTTTATAAAATTCACTCTCCAAAGGGAGAGTGGGATTGACCAAAGGTGACATTGGTCCAATCACATGGTAAAGGTCACTGTCTAGAGCGAGAGTGGGATCAACCAAAGTTGAGATTGGTTCGACCACTTAATCAACCAAAGGTTGAGTAGGTTGTTGAGAAACATCAGGTTGTTCTCGAACAAGATATTCTTGAGTCTCGGACCACACTCTTCGCACCTCTATGATAGCAGGGAACTGGTGAGTAAGATGATATCCCTCGCATAGCTTACAAGGGAACATAACTTTACCTTTTGAATGACCAATTTCCTCAACAATGTCAATATGGATAGCAATGGCTGACTGTTTTCTCTCAACATAACCGACAGTGGTTGAGAGTTTTCCCCTAGCATGACCTAGAGAGGCTGAGAGACCAGGTCCAACCTGACTAAGAGAGGATGGTTGTTGAGAGACTTTAGGAAGTTAAAAAATGTGATGACCTTGGAACCAAACTCTTTGTATCTCTGCGATGGCATGACATTGATAAGTAAGGTGGTCTCCATCATAAAGCTTACAAGGAAACTTGGGCTTTTGTTTTGAACGATTAGTCTTTTCAACAGTGTCAACATGGCTCGCAGTGGTTGATTGACTGCCCTTAGTATGATCTATAGAGGTGGAGAATTTTCCCCTAGCATGATCTGCAGAGCCTAAGAGACTGGGTCCAACATGACCTGCAAAGGTTGGACGAGTTCCACCAGCATGACCCACAGAGGCTGAATGGTTAGGATCAATATGCTTCACAGAATTTGAGTGTGTGCCCCCAGCATGAACTACAAAGGCTGGGTGGTTGAGTCCAACATGCCCAATAGAGGTTGGATGGGGAGGTTCAACTTAACATGCAGAGGTTGAACGGGTGCCCTCAGCATGAACTGCAGAGGCTGAGTGACTGGATCCAACATGACCTACAGAGGTTGGAAAGGTTCCACTAGAATGATCAGTAGTGGCTAGATGGTGGAGATCAACTTGACTTGCAGAGGTTGAGTGCTTAGATCCAGCATGACTTGTAGAGGTTGAGTGCTTAGATCCAACATGACTTGTAGAGGTTGGATAGGTGCCCCCAACATGATCTGCAGAGGCTGGGTGGTGAGGTTCAACTTGACCTGCAGAGGTTGAATGGGTGCCCCCTTGCTTTCGAGTCTTCTTTCAATTCTTCCTTCTTTTAATCCTTTTAGATTGTCGGTTACTGGTATCAGTACTTTCACTGCATGAGGTAGAAGCTTCTATAGTAGAAGAGGAAGTAGTGTTTTGATGCCATTGATATAAAGATCTTACTTGAGAAGCATCATGAGCATTCAAGACAGTTGGAGTGGAAAACAACCACACCAGTAGCCTTATGGTGAATCCAGGTAGATTCAAGGTGGCCATCAAAGGAACACCAACATTCCCTGTGAGAGGAATAATACAAGGAGTTCCCAGTGAGGGGGTCTCCCGGTTGGTTTCAATAGGGGTGTTAGCCATAGTTTCAAACAAGAAGACAAAGTTTGAGGTAGACAGGAAACCAATAGTATAAAGAACACACCACTAGAACAAAAAGACCTAAGTATCAAGCCAGGCAAACAAAGATGCCTTCCAAAGGAAAATATGGGATGATGAGGGCCCAGAACTAACCAGTGAAGGAAGGAGAGTAGTTACTTGGCGTCTCGTGAAGAGTTCTCTGGGTGCAAGCACTA
Organism: Pseudotsuga menziesii; assembly: GCA_001517045.1. NCBI lineage: Eukaryota > Viridiplantae > Streptophyta > Pinopsida > Pinales > Pinaceae > Pseudotsuga > Pseudotsuga menziesii. The sequence goes on along the minus strand of LPNX010818339.1, from coordinate 945,930 downwards.
AAATCACCCAACCGCCCTCCCAAATTGTCAACCAAGGTTACCTTCCAAGTCTACCCTAGGTGCACTGGAAATATCCTTCCAATGCCACCTGTGTAATATCCTAGCAAACAAGATACTAAGGCTACCAAAATCGTGGAGAAAGTCTGGCGGAACAGTCTTCAGCCCAGTCGATGCACCAGGAACCACACGGGGCCAGGAGGAGATATTCGGTGAGTCCCCAAATGTGCAACAACTCAGGTGTATACTTTACTAAGAAGAGGAGGGGTATCTCCAACAACTCAGTATCGCACAACCTCATGCTTGACTCCTGTGTGAGAAGAGCTTTTTGGTGTCTTTCTCAATGAAGTTGGATTTCATAAAAGATAGGCCACTATGTTTGAGTTTGAAGTTTTGCACAGTTAAGATATCCCTAACCCAAAACACTATCCTAGACTAGTGTGTGTCATCCATAGAAACAAACAATTACTAATAAATTTTAGATATTAAGCGTTTATTTTAAAGGTTTGTTGATTACTCAAAGGGGGTGGCGAAGGTGAAACCGATGGTGTTTTGACTCAAAGTTGAAACAAGATGACTAAGCAAAGAGAAATGAAATGCAAAAAACAAAAGCTATTCTCTTTCTTTTTCAAATAGAAACTTGAAAGCAAAAACTTGTTTTTATTTTTTCTTGAATAATGATATGCAGTGCATTAAAGACAAAACCCTATATACATGCATATAAAGAAAACATGTGGTCTTTTTATTTTTATTTTATAAATGCGAAAGAAAAAACAACCTATCAACTAATTCAAGCAAGTAATGTAAGGAAATCAAATAGACAACTACTCTACACCCCACAAACAAACCCTAGGTTTCCCTAAAGTTGGATATAACCTCTCTTGGAAGGAAGTATCACAAAGGTTAAAAATCCAACAAATTTGGCATAAAGAGACCAAGCAATAATACTGACATAAACAAAGGTCAAGAAGTCCCAATAATAAAACTAAACCTGCAAACAAAGGCTGCTCAACACCTTGTCCAACAATGTCAAGCCAAAGAAGGAGGTAGGGGGGGAAGCGAACAAAAAAAGTTCAAAGACTTGAAAGAGACTTACAATATAGACAAAGATCACATAACAGAGATGAAACAACCTCTCAGGAGTCACGCACACGCAGATGACCCTTGAAGACCCCATGGGCAGCCCTCAAATCACCCAAAAAATCGTAAAAATGGTGAAAAAACACACTTTCAGGTGCATTCGCGAGTTTCCTTAAGGAAGGTTGTGAATGACACATAGGTTGCAGGTAATGCAAGTCGCGAATACATCCCAAAATTGCTATTGTTAAGTCTGCAGCTCGCAAATGGGTGGCAGAAAGCACAAAAAGGGTAAAAAACTGACCTAGGAAGGCAAGAAAGGTGTTCTAACAGACTCAAAAGGTGTTCCTAACTTGTAAGAAGGGTCTGAAACCTTACAAAATACTGGAAGAAAGACATAGAAACCCATAATAGACAAGTCTATCCCCAGTGGAGTTGCTAATTCTGTTGTAGAGGAAATTTTCCTATGGCCACAGTTTAAGAGACCACCAACATACTAGGGTTGAAAGAGAGATGGATATAATTCTGCAAGCAAACATACACAAGATTCAAATATTAGAATGGTTCATACCTTAGCCAAATGAAGGTTAATCCAAGAATCCCTTCAATCCTCCTCTTGCTCCTCTTGCTCCAAGAGACCTGCAAAACAAGTTATACCCTCCTCAAACCAAATAGACTATATGAAAGGAGATTATGTTCAATAAAACATGAAACCCTAAACTGATATACATCATCATATAATCAAAACAGAGATTCAAACACACATTAAACAATGATTTGGGATAAAGAAGGACATCACATCTTTATTAAACATGGAACAAGTGCAAGTATACCTTCTCCAAATCAGGCACCTCACAAAACCTTGATCTGGTTCTGATGCTTCTCTTCTCCAAGCTCCAAGCTTTGCAACACAAGGATGGAAATCTAGGGCAAAGGTGGGGGGAATGGGTTCCAATTCCTCCAGCGTAACAATGCAAAATTTCAAGTCCCCCCTCATGGACCTCTCTACCTCTATTTATACATTTATGAAGAGATACGATTGAAAACAAAGTAGTTACAACCGAAGGAGTCAGTTGTATAACCACCCAAACTACCCAAAATTTGAGAAACACACAATTTTGGAAATGTACAGGACATATTCACAGGTTTCAGTGACAATAGTCATGAATGCAAAATGATAATTGCAGGCTGCAGTATCAAAAGTCGTGAATATGATAGTAATTGGGGATATTCATAGGTAGCATGAAGGACAAGTCGTGATTACAAAGGTGAAACTCGTGGGTACCATGTAGGACAAGTTGTGAATGGGTGAAAGATGCTCATTTTTAGGGTAGTTTTGGGAATTTTAAGACTTTGGCGTATTCTATAAAGTTTTTCCTTACTTAGATACCTTTCCAACAGTACATAGAATAGGTCAAACGGAGTTACAAAAATATGGATATGTCTCCTCCAAGTTAGGTGTTTTTTTAGTGACTTTCATGAAGTGTCGACATGCAACGAAATCATGGGAAAGTGGTCACAGGAAGAGATGTGTCATTTAAAGATATAACATATCCCCCCTAATGTATGAGGTTAGAGGGGAATATGATAGTGAAATACATTATAAAGTAAACAACTGAGTATGGATAGAGCAAAGAATCCAAGATCAAAAGGCTAATAGAGGTACTAAAAGAGAGATAAATGTCAGAAAAAACTGATCTATGGGACATGCAGGTCCATATACAAATCATCACCACAAAAATACAAGCGGATCCAACATGTGTATAGCTGATGTAACTATCATGGTCGTTGAATATGCAAAAAGGTGCCATATCAAATCTAAATGAGTCATGGCCACATGTAAACAAGGCGGATTCATGCTCAATAATCAATCATAGCCACAAGAATACAAGGTGGATCTATGTATTAAAAAATGTCACATGAAGTGTGACAGGGTCTTGTTGTTAGTCTTCTTGTTAGAGGAGCCTTTTTTTATTAGACAATCTCTGGAGTAGTGCCCCTTCTCATCACATGTGTAACATTTAATACTAGATAGATCTCTTCTGGGTCTTCTTTGTCTTCTGTGATGAAGGTCCTCTCTCTTGTTATGATTTCTTTAGTGTGGACTATGAGAGCTTGATCATAATTTTCTCCCATCTTCCCTTCTCTTTTCATTAGCCTAGATTATTCTTGAGTGCATTCTTCCCATAGTCTGTTGAAGGTGATCAACTTCTTTCTAGCACATATTCCTTGAATGAATGAGTCCCATGATCTTGGGAGGCCATTTAGGGTGGTCATAACAATCTCTCCTTCTTCTACCTTTTCTTCAACTGCTCCAAGTTGTTCCTTGATTTGAGCAACCCTTATGAAGTAGGATTGTATGGTCTCTGAGTTTTGGATATTCACATTCTTGATTTGGTTCCCTAATGTCATATTATGGTTGATGTTCTTTCCTTAGAATAATGTTGTCAAAGCATCGAACATATCCTTGGGTGTCTTCAAGGATTCCACATGAGGTATGAGATGATCTTTAATAGAATCTGCATTAATTCTCTTGGCCTTGACCAAGTTCTTTTTGTGGATAGCCTTTGCTTCATCTCCCTCAGGTGCTGGAACTTCCTCATTGATATATTCTTCCAAATAATTTTCTTAAAGGAAAAGAGAGATCCTATACTTCCATGCACGAAAGTTGTCATCTCCCTCAATCTTATCATCAATCTTGGTGTGGTGAGTCGTTTTGAAATTAGGATCTCAAATGAAAATAATAGAGATTTTAGGTCTTACCAATCTGAGATGCCCAACTGGGTTTTCGATCTAGATGACCTAGGGTTTGTGAGAGAAACCCTAATTTTCCAAAGTAGAAAAATCAAACTTCTAATTGGATAGGAAGATGCACCTCTCCAAGGTGAGTTGTATAATGTGCCCCCTTTTCCAAATTGTTGGAGGAAAACCCCTAAAGCTTGATGCCCTAGTTTTCTCCCAGCACAAGTGTCTAGGTCAAAAATGAAAATTCTTCAAACTTGATTATGCTTCCTCCAAAATATGCACCCTCCTAGGGAAAGTTAGCCTAGCCCTCTTTTCTTGATGATATTTGTAGAGAAGACCTCGAACTAGGAAGCCCTAGTTTCCTATTGTTGCATAATGCCTTCTTTCATAGTGACTCTGATACCATGTTAATTTTTGCACTTTAATTCAATTATGTTAGATCATTAGTTGAAAGAATAAGAAGCATAATAAATCATAATAGACACAATAATTTTCCTCGGGGAAACCATAAAGAAGAAAACCCCGCAATCTTCTTCAGAGATAGATTCGTCACTAATGCAATATCACAAAATGGAAAACCCAATAATAAGAAGTCTTCTGCATCTCTCTCTCTTTTTCCTCTAGCGAACGTGTCCTCTCTCTCTTACTCATGCAAATTTAGTGAGTGAGTGTGTGTATAAATGAGGGAGGGAGCCTCCCTATTTATACACTTCAAGTGACTTGACATAAAACCTAACATGGTCGACCTCCTGACCTAGCAAGTCCAACTTGTCTCTTAGGTGACTCAAAAATACATTTTACATTATTTCTTTTGGGGTTCTATTGACTCGAATTACAATGGAGGATTTACCTCAATGACCTTAACGACCAATCATAATAATGACATCCCCGAACAGAGGAAATGTTGATGTATTTGTAACTTCGGAATGTATTCACTTATATATCTTATGTATTGTACCCCAATGTTTATTCCGGGAAGTATATGTAATGTAATTGAGTCATGTCATGCCCCGATGTTCCTATCGGGAGATTCAATAATGTAAACAAGTCATGTAAAGACATAGATGGTAACCCTCCTTATTGATCAAGGGTTAAAGTCCCCGCAGTTGTGGGGTCCTAGGGTTATTAGACCCTCCTAGAGAAGTTGGCCCTAATGAGTTATTGTCAAGTTGGGAATTAGTATAAATAGAGTGTGAGCCTCTCTATTTATCACACATTCACTCACACTCAGTTGTAGTGCATAACTGAGAGAGAAGAAGTTGTTGGGACAAGAGAGAGTGAGACTACTGTTGTCGGGAGATCATCTTACTGTTTTTGGGTTTTACTTTTGGTGTTGATTCTATCTTTGAGGAAGTTGCGGGGTTTTCTCGTTTATGGTTTCCCTGAGGAAAATTTTTGTGTTTATTGTCTATTGTATTTGATTTCTATGCTTGTTATTCTCTCAGTTAAAGATCCTAAGATAATGCTAGCTTGAATGATAAAAATCTAACAGGAAAAACATCTCCGACGGAGTTATAATAAAGAGTACAATAATAATATACAATAGAATATTTTTCGAAGTTACATTTACAACAACAATAATATTTATCATCTTTTATATATAATTTTATTTATGAATTATTTGTCTTTTTTGAAGTGGAAGTTCGAGTAAACAAACCTTTTTTGTTTCAAAAAACAAGCAAGGTAAAGGAAGGATCTCTTTCATCTAGAACCTTTCTAAGATTATGTGCAAATCTTGAGATTAAATGACCTCAATATCTTTCATGTGCGACGATCTAGCTATAGGTTGGAAGATCAGATGGAAAATGAGATAGTGTAACTTGAAAATAGGGTTATGGTTAAAACGAGAACCCCCTTAAGAGATTATGGCTTCCTTGCTATAGTTATGATATCCGCCCTTAAGAATTTATTTAACATCGATTCAAATAAGTAGACCCTAGATAAAATACTTTACATTTGGCACAATGGGAAGGATAACAAATTTCCAAGTATCATCATCTATTTCGGGGGCGAGGGAGTAATGACACTCCTTCATGCCACCCAGTAACTCACAATGATGGCTATGACTCAAGGCATGTTGGATCTTATGGAGAATTTACTAAGCAAAGATGACATATGTGGTATTAATTTGTCTTTTGGAGAGATGCTTTGGTTCATAGTTTTTTGTTTCAGTTTGGCTCACCCCCGAGCATACCTCCTTGAGCTTGTATCCTCTCAAAACATGATGGATGGTGATCAATGGTTGAAAGAGAAATGTATGTAGTGATATGTTCCACTTATTTTATCTTATTCATTGCTTTCAAGTATTGGGATTTGGCACCTCATGTCACTCTAATTTTGTTTGATGTTCCTATGGCTAGGGATTTACGTAATTGGGGTTCTTTGTTATTGTCTTTACAAGTGTTAAATCCTCATTTCCTATTTTTGTGTTCCTAATTAGACCATAAACGTGTTGTGGTTTCCCAAATCAAGTAGTTTTATTTTATGTAGAATGGGGTTCCTATAATCAGGGTTCTTTGTCCTATCCATTGTTTTCTTCTAGGACTATGTTGTTTATCCTATTGGGAAATTCGAGTGTTTATGTCTCAGTGCTTGGAAAGGATTGGAGTAGAACTTGGTAGTCCCATCTTGGTGCTTGAAAATGTCTTTAGGTGGGTTAGATGGACCTGGGAATGCATAGGTCCAAAATTATCTCGAGAGAATGACAAGGAAATTAGAAGGATTGAGACAAGCAATATAGTACCTCAGTATTCACATGGAGAAACAAAAGGTTAAATAGGAAACAATGGAACCAGAGTTGAATGAGTAGGACTTGAATTGTGAAAAACTTTCCAATTATTCAAAAATCCATTTTAATGTAATCCCATGGCTAATGCATGGTTCTCAATTCATGACTAGTCATCCTAATGACTCCATCGATTCAGTCAAGGACAAAGCAAATGAAGAATAAATCTCCAATAAACTGTTGTAGCATATATAGATCAACTATAGGTTTATGGGGAGTGTGGCACAAATCGAGACGATGTATCCATGTAATAAGGCCACAATGGGAAAATATTTGGCTCAAACTAATTTGTGTTTATGGTTTCATGTGTATTTTTATGCTTGGTCAGGTTGTAAAAATTTATAGTTTTAGATTTTGGAGGTAATCAAGACCTTTTTATTCTTTAAGGAAGAACTGTGTGTATTAGTTCAACTCGACAGAGCTCTCTTTTTTATGCTTTGGATCTATTTAATTCATTATTATTTGGTTGATCCACAACCCCTTTTAATATAAATCTATAATGGTTTCTATGTCTAAAACAAATAAAGATATAAAATATATATTTTATCTGATACTCAATACATAGACACACAATAACTATAATTTATATTGTATTCAGTGAAAATTTGGGCAATCTTTAATATTTGCTTATACCTGACAATATTAATAACCAACAAGTAGTTATTGTTGAAGATTGTTAGATGACAAGAAAAAATCAAACTTTTTCTTCTCTATTACAAACGTATTCTTCTATGCTACAAAGTTTGATCCTAAGCTTAATCATTTGTTTGTTAAAAACTATGAGAAACACATACCAACAATGGAAATATCATTTTTGTTAAAAGCTAGCAACATATCAGCCATCATATATGTGGATCTGTTGATGCCTGGAAAAATCCCAGGTGCCAATAATAGCGATTCTCCCTGATAAACGATCCCAATTAGATCATCCATCATTTAGTGTGGGGAATCTATCCTGTTAATAGTCCGACTACCGTAGATTAAGTAGTTTAAATCTTTATCGGTTACGGCCCGGTCCACCGTCTATGTAATTTTCTTTTTTAAAGATGAGATGCAAGTGCCTAAATGCATATAATTGATAAGGAGAAACCTCACAAGTGATGCGCAGGTTCTTACCTCTCATCTTATCATTACTGCCTTCTCAATTATTCTTATAAATCTAAGACTAAGATAATCTATCCTATTCTAAATTATCCTATCCTAGCAAGGAGCAAATTAAAGTTAGAGAAATGTACTGTAACTATTCATATTAATCTCATAGATAGTTGTTTCAATTTCATATGCATATTTACAGCATAAATAATATCAAAGGAAGATCTGACATAATAAAACATTCATTGCTCATTTCATGCACAAACATTTATATGGAAAGTGAAATGATTCATCAGCAAAGAAGTAATTCATAATGGTTAGAACGATCTCACAGTTGCATGCAAACCAGAAGAAATAATTCCACATTGTGACTTCCAGACAATCCAAGAAAATTATCATGCAGCCTTTCCCAGCAAAAACAAGTCCTTCTTTATTAACAAAAAATTAGTTCTCTTACAAATAGTCCATCCTTCCTTTTGCTAGTGAAAATTCCCTCTATTATACTTTCTACCCCTATTTATTACAATCCGAATTTGTCCTTTTGTGACCTTTGACCTACCCTAACCCTAGAAATTCCCAAAATTTGTCTTTTAGTGCTTTACATGGGAAAATACAAATGGTTCTATAAGAGACAAAATTTATGTGGGCCCTTCTTTGTTGGAGACAAATGTTTCCCACGTGCTAGCCTCCTCAACAATGGCTTTGTATTTCATTGGCTCCAGTACTTGCAAGATCACATCATGTATTGACAACTACATATCCATGCATGTTTGTTTCACGTTCTTCTTAACGGGTTAATCTGACTTGGTGAAAAATACACTAATAGTCTTGGTGAAATCTCACCAGTTCCTTCCAATTTCCGGGCATGCAACCGTTTTAACGGGCTTTAAGAATTGCTCTTCTTTTTCAATCCACGAACGTTTCAACGAAAAATATTATTTCTTCTCTGACCAAAAACCTCTAATCGTTTCGACGTGACTTCCTGAGTCACTTCCAACGGTATCGACGGATATTTCCAAGTTCCTCCGAAACAATACAACATAAACTTAAGGTTGACTCCTCTGACTGTTTCGGTGCAATAAGACGAGTTCTAAAATCTAGTGATTTTGCCGCATTCGTTGTTTTCAAGTTTGTCCTTTGGAAGGTAATCTTGCTTGGTGAGGATAAAACCTGTGACATGAGCATAGTGAGAAGTGTCTTAGTAATACCTCAACTATGTCGAAAAACCAAAGAAATAAACATGCATTATTGTGCCTATGCCAAAATAGAGAAGAAAACCATAGTTACCAATCCATTGCTAGTCATTCAAGGTGCAGTTGTGTAAGATGGACAGAGGTATGCCCTTACAAAGTTCAAATGCAACCTATCAACACATCCACATATGTTGTTGTGTGAGCTATAAACCTGTTATTATCCCAGGTCATAAGTCTAGAGGCATCTCCTCCAACTTTCCTTCTTGGTTTTTAAAACAACAATAACTTATCAAAACAATGTTGTAGGTAAGCATCTTATTATTTGTTCTGTTATGCTTCTCCAATCGCAAGTTTGTTAATGTTTGTTGATCTTTTTTATGCAGGTTGAATGGAGTTCACAAGATTTATTTCCAACCCTCTATTTATTAACTTCAAAATGTCGAGGCAAAGGTTTTTTTAAACACAAATTTAATGTGGTTGTTGGTGAAATGCCGTTTGGCGCGAAGAATTTTGGTCGCAGCGGAAGAGATTCTGATGCCAACAGTATCGACAAAAACATTTGATTTATTATGACTGTGTCGGAGAAATGTTTTATGTCATGCCGATAGTATCGACTTCTCTGCCCCAAAATCTCTGATCGTGAGACTTGCGAATGTTTCAACATGAAGAAATGAGTCTTCTCCGATCGTGTCAGTGAGAACTCGCTAAAATCCCCTAATTGGTTTTGTCAATTCTTATTTTATCAACTATGACCGTATCGACGAAAATCCTGAATCCCCTGAAAACTGGGCAACAACTAATCGTCGACACCATTCATTGATCTCTTCGATCATTTTGGAGGTGACTCATGAGTTACGCCTGATAGTGTCGACACTTTTCGTTGAGTTACGCTGAATGGTGTTTTGCCCAAGCCGATCGTGTCGAAGAGTTTGGATGAGTTTGTTTGAATTGTCGAAGAAACTGGTCAAGTTGCTCTGATATGTTGGCGAAAAATCACGAGTTTAACTTAGCCAAAACTTCTTTGCTCAACCTCTGGAAAAACTAAGTGTTTATGATGGATTCCCTAGAGCTAGAAAAAGTCTAAGTAAGCTTTCAATCAAAATTGTAAGGAGGGGCCATAAAATAAAATAAAATAAAAAATTGGGGAAGCAATTGCAGCAACAACAATTGGCAACTAACTAGCGGACACATATCTCTAAAGAAACTATGTTTGGAAAACAAGCATGCTACATGGTACTAGATTGTAGACATACAACAATATCTTCAATGCATTCTCTGAGATCATTTAAAAGACTAAACTTATACAGGGATGTAACTTTTGTGCATCACTTTGTTTGTCATCTTTTTGGGAGTAGGGTAACCAGAACCATGAGTCTCTATAACTCTCCCAGAGACAAAATATGAGATACATTTTACCTTTGTCTTTTGGTTTCCACTAGATACGACTCCACAGGATCATAACAAGGTAAGACAAATGTATTTGTTTGTTCCTCATTCCCATGCTATTAGCATTCTTTTGATGATTTTCCTTTTAAATGACATTTGTATTCCGAGTCTTCCTTGATTGCTTCTTCCACTTTGAGAATTTGATATGGGTTCTTCCATCCATAATGTCCTTTTCTGTGAGTGATAAACTTGTTTCAAGCTCACAGACAGAGAAAAAACCTGATGGAATTTGTTGTTTAAGCAATCTTTTTTATCTGATGGTTTATTTCTTCAACATCGTTTCTTTGATGGAGACTGTATGTCTCATAATTTTGACTTTTTAATATAATCCTTTTGGCTTTTGATTTGTAGCATGGGATTATTTTGAATGCCATACATATGTCAGACCTCCTTCCTTTCCGTGGGTCTCTCATGGTAGACTTATTAAGACAGATATTAGTGTGAGAATGGATGGAGACCCAAGATAGTACTCTAGAACTCATGAGCCTTAGTTATTTAATAGGGTTTATAATGAATCCAATGTGGACTTGAAATTAACTTCCCTTTCTACAGTCTGTCAATTAAAAAATCTCATATTTGATCCAATTTTACCACACATGTTTTCCCATAAGGAGTTCCTGACTGTAAAAAGACTTTTGAGATTATTCAGATTCCTATATTTCCAACCGTCCATTATTGAGTTGGTTTAGTATAAGCGACTAACAAGAAAAATACGAATCAAAGTAAATCAGAAAAGAAAAACTAACTGAAGAACCAAGAAAAGAAAAGTTTTATTTATGTAAAAAGTGTTCCTATAACCTAAGTGAAGTAATGTTGGAGAACGATGCCATTTAAAGGAAGACTCTCATCCTGTCCTTGTAAATCTTGTAGTTTGAAAGGTCAAGATTCTTCAGCTCCTTTTGGATCAAAGGATCCAGTTTAGGGTGCATTTCTCTAAGTTGTTGCTGAAAGGGCTTTTGTCCAGAGTCACTAAAAACTTTCAAAAATTTTACATTTAACTTAATGGTTTTCTTCAGATCTTGAACTAGAGCTTCTGCAGTGTTATTTGTATATTCGAACTCTAGCCTATAAGAGAGGTAATGTTTATTTCTTTCAGGATCAACAAGGACACAACAAGCCCCTGATCCCTCTTGTGTTTTAGAACCATCAAAATACAAAATCCAGAATCTATATTCTAAAACTACTTGGTTAGTATCATTCCCTACATTAGCAACTAAATTTACAATGTTACAATCAATATCATCAACCCGTGAAAATCGAAGGAGATCGAGCTGTGCCTCTTATTCGTGACTGACTTCCTCAGCTTGGTAATTTCCTGGTTCTAACTCTAAAAAATAGTTTCCTAAAACTAAAGATGAGAAATTCACCTATTCGTTCTTTCCTTCCAACTGATTCAGATTCTGTTTCATATGCGGTTCCCTCAATATCTTAATATGATTCTGACCGTTTTGGTATGGAAGCCACATGTGAGACCAATCAGTTGCAAAATAACCACTAAGTTTCATTGACCGCTCCCTGCTAAATATTAATCCATAAGCCTCAAGTATATCTACCAACATGATGTCTATGAATTGACACAGTCTAGGATATGTAGACAGTCTAATTAATACATCTTTAATCTCCCCTATAACGTCAACAACATACCTATCCAGCTGAATGATCTGAGAGGGGGATGGTGTTGGTTGGCCATTAATCTTCTTACAAATAGAAAGGGGCATAACATTGGACGAGGCTCCAAAATATACCAAACAGTTATGAGCGTTATGGTTAAAAATTTAAAATGTTAACATGAAAGGCAAAGTCTGGGATTTTGATTTACCACCAATGCTTGCTTCATTAATCTCAGTATCTGATTCGATGGATTCTGAAGTACTGCTTGGTTGTGGGTCAAAATATTCCAATAGTTTCTTTCTTTGCCGAGGAATATTACATAATTCAAATAAAGAGATATTTGCTTTGGTTTTCTTGATATCTTCCACAATATCATATCCCATGTTATACTCTTTAGTTTTTTTTGTTTTGTTTACCACATTTCTCACAGGTTTATCAATCACTAGGCTATTTTCTTTCATCCTTTCCGGATTAATCTTATGTTGTGTTTGAGTAGTGATGATAATTTTCTTCAAGGTTTCCTTTATTTTCTTTGTTTTAGGCAGCACTAAGCTTTGATCCACCACCGGTCCTTTACTCCTAGTTGTAACATTAATTGATGATACCTGGACTTCCTCATTCTGCTCATCTTCGTCCAATCCCAATGTGGGTGCCCAATCCCATCATACCATTGTGGTTTCTTCATTTGTTTCTTCTGGATAATTTGTTTGCCCTTATTATGCTTCTGGATTTTCCAGCCGAGCATCTAATAATTGATTCATAACCAAAGTCATAGAATTTATCCATTGTGGACAGCTTTTCTGAGAATGGTGTTCCTGATGAAAAGTACTGAAATGATCATGCCCACTTCATTAAAATTTATAACAACAAAATTAATTAGAGGCGGTTGAGGCTGTCCCCTTTCTTCTCTTTTCTTATAGTAAGGTTTGAATGTCTCTCTTGATGAACTAGCTCCCTTCTCCTTTTCCAAATCTACTATCTTATTTGATAATTTTCGCACCATTTTCACCACATTTTCTAGCTCATTCGAATGTTCTTCTTTAGGTCTAGTTAACAACAAAGGTTTTTTACTGGCTGTTGTTTTCACTTCTGGTTATGAAGTATGTCTTGCAATACTATCAAGATCAGATTCCACCCTTTTGGATTCTTCATAATTTTCTACCAGTGTGGCCTTATCTACCCTTCTCACAAACATTGCTATAGGTGGAAATAGTGTGGTAGTATAATATTCTACCAAAGACTCTTCTACTGGTTTGTTGCAGCACTAAAACTATTTAAAAGAGTAGTAAACCTTTTATTGAAATTATGAACTTTTTCTTTCCTTTCCACCCTCAAAGACAATAACTCTTTCATGAGTGTGGCTATGGTTTTCTGGTTGCCGAATTTACTTCTAAACATTCTCTCAAATGTATCCCAGTCTGCTCTTGAGTTAGCCTGTAAACTGAAATACCATGAAGATGCTCTGGGCTTGAAAGTATATGGGAACAGTTTGTAGACAACGTCTTTGTTCTCAACATTGAGAAGACTTAGTGCGAGATAAAAACTTTTTAGATGATCTTCAACAAAGATACCCTTTCCAGGATCAATCTTGGGTAGCACTTGTCCTGGGTACTTGGGTAAATCATGTAAAGGTGCAACCAGGTTGAGTGGTGCCCTGGCTCTCCACGCAGGTTGGTGAACAACTGCCATAACTCGAGGTGGAGAAAGTGGGAAAACTTGAGCTATAGGAGACTCAGGTCCTAACTGATCAAGAGGTTGAGTGATATCTTGAATAGATAAATCCACCAATTCTTCCAATTTTTCCACAAGCAATGAATCTTTAGTGCATGAGACTGCTTTCTTTGGAGCTTGCCTCCTAGGTAACGCAGGAATTACTTTTAAACCTCCAATTTTCTTAACGTAAGATCTTGTATGCCTCCGAAAATGATCAATTTACTCAAATGAGACAGCGTACAAATGTTTTGAATCTTCTTCTTCAGAACTTACCCTTTGTTGTTCTTCAAATTCAAGAAGAAAATATTCAGGGAAATTCATTTCAGATATCATTCTAGTGGAATCTTTTCTCACAAACAAATTTCCTCTGCCAACCATGCACTAGTTTCTCTCCTTCTGGCGCCAAATCTGTTGATGCCTGGAAAAATACCAGGTACCGACAATAGGGATTCTCCTCGATAAACAATCCCAATTAGATCGTCCACCATTTGGTGTGGGGAATCCATCCGGTTAATGGTCTGACTACCGTAGATTAAGTTGTTTAAATATTTACTGGTTACGGACCGACCCACCGTTTATGTAATTTTCTTTTTTAAAGATGATATGCAAGTGCCTAAATGCATATAATTGATAAGAAGAAACCTCACAACTGATGTGTATGTTCTTACTTCTCGTCTTACCATTCCTGCCTTCTCAATTATTCTTCTAAATCTAAGACTAAGCTGATCTATCATATTCTAAATTATCCTATCCTCGCACAAAGCAAATTTAAAGTTAGAGCAGTGTTCTGTAACTATTCATATTAATCTCACATATAGTTGTTTCAATTTCATATGCATATTTACAGCAGAAATAATATCAAAGGTAGCTCTGACATAATAAAACATTCATTGCTCATTTCATGCACATACATTTATATGGAAAGAAAAATCATTCATCACCAAAGAAGTAATTCAGAATGGTTAGAATGATCTCACTGTTGCATGGAAACTAGAAGAAGTAATTCCACATTGCAACTTCCAAACAATCCAAGAAAATGATTGTGTAACCTTTCCCAACAAAAACAAGTCCTTCTTTATTAGCAGAAAATTAGTTATGTTACAAATAGTCCAACCTTCCTTGTGCTAGCGAAATGTCCCTCTATTGTACTTTCTACCCCTATTTATTACAATCTGAATTTGTCATTTTGTGACCTTTGACCTACCCTAACCCTATAAATTCCCAAAATTTGTCTTTTAGTGCTTTACATGGGAAAATACAAACAGTTCTATAAGAGACAAAATTTATGTGGGCCCTTCTTTGTTGGAGACAAATGTTGCCCACACGCTAGCCTCCTCAGCAATGGCTTTGTATTTCATTGGCTCCAGTACTTGCATGGTCACTTTAGGTATTGACAGTTGCGTCTCCATGTGTGTCTATTTCACGTTCTTCTTAACGGGCTAATATGACTTCGTGAAAAATGCACCGATAGTTTTGGCGAAATCTCGCCAGTTCCTTCTGATTTCCGGGCATGTGACTGTTTCAGCAGGCTTTAAGAATCGTTCTTCTTTCTCAATCCACGAACGTTTCGATGGAAAATATTAAGTCTTCTCCAACCAAAAACCTCTGATCATTTTAGCGCAGTTTCCTGAGTCACTTCCGACGGTATCGATGGAGATTTCCAAGCTCCTCCGAAATAGTACAACATAAACTTAAGGCTGACTCCTCTGACCATTTCGACGGAGCTAGTCGAGTTCTAAAATCTAGAGATTCTACTGCATTCATTGTTTTCAAGTCTGTCCTTCAGAGGGTAATCTTACTTGGTGAGAATAAAACCTGTGACATGAGCATATTGAGAAGTTTCGTATTAATACCTCAACTATGTCGAAAAACCAAAGAAATAAACATGGATTATTGTGCCTATGCCAGAATAGAGAAGAAAACCATAGTTACTAATCCATTGCTAATATTTCAATGTGCAGTTGTGTAAGATGGAGAGAGGTATGCCCTTACAAAGTTCAAATGCAACCTATCAGCACATCAGCATATGCTGCTATGTGAGCTATAAACCTGTTATTATCCTATGTCAAAAGTTTGGGGGCATCTCCTCCAACTTTCCTTCTTTGTTTTAAAAATAACAGTAACTTATCAAAACAATGTTGTAGGTGAGCATTTTATTATTTGTTCTGTTATGCATCTCCAGTCGCAGGTTTGTTAATGTTTGTTGATATTTTTTATGCAGGTCAAATGAAGTTCACAAGCTTTATTTCCAACCCTTTATTTATTAACTTCAAAATGTTGAGGAAAAGGATTTTTTTTATCACAAATTTAATGCGGTTGTTGGTGAAACGTCGTTTGGCGCGAAGACTTTTGGTCGCATGGGAAGAGATTGCGATGCCGACAGTATCGACGGAAACGTTTGATTTATTCCGACTATGTTAGTGAGAACTCGCCGAAATCCCTCGATTGGTTTTGTCGGTTCTTATTCTATCAACTATGACCGTATCGACGAAAATCCTGAATCTCCCCAATAACTGGGCAGCAATTAATCATAGGCATCATTCATTGATGTCTCCGATCGTTTTTGAGGTGACTCGTGAGTTACGCCCGAGATTGTCAACATGTTTCACTTAGTTACGCCGAACGATGTTTTTCCTAAGCCGACCGTGTCAAAGAGACTGGTTGAGTTCCTCCGATTCATTGGCAAAAAATCGTGAGTTTAACTTAGCCAAAACTTCTTTGCTCAACTTCTGGAAAAACTAAGTGTTTATGATGGACTCCCTAGAGCTGGAAAAAGTCTAAGTAAGCTTTCAATTGAAATTGTAAGGAGGGGCCTTAAAATATTTTAAAAAAATGGGGAAGCAGTTGCAGCAGCAACAGGATCTTCTCGAAGACAACTCAACTAGTTGTCCAGAACATTGTTTTCGCAGACACTAGGGTTCAAGTCTTAAGAGCCTCCCTTGATTTGAATTCGAATATCAATGAATGGCCTTTTTGTTTTTTATCATATATGTAGAATTTATTTTTTTTAAATAAAAAATAAAATAAAAAATATCTCAATCAATACAAAAATCTAAAATGAGATTGTAGTCATAGAAAGTTCCAAAGGTTAACAACCCCATTGCATAGAATAATCTGGGCGTAACCTCTCTTTTGCGATAGAAGTATTTAATTAATGAAAATGCAATAGAGTCATGCCTTACATGCATTTCAACATCATCAATTATATAAACATTTGAATCTAATCGACTATCATCTATTATACGAACCTTTAACTCTAATTGGCTATCATCAATAATACAAACATTTAAATATAATAAGCCTATTTGTTCTTGAAGTTATTGGATTATAGTTGCGACTTTAAACAAAGTTTTCAAAAGAAATCTTATTATGTCCCCCGACATAGAGTTTTTGCATCGAAGGCATTAATCCTATTCAAACTTTTGCATCGAACCAAGGTTTTCGTATAGTCTACTATGTTTTCAATTTTTGTGGTTTAAAAAACGAAGATTTTCCTGTGTTGCTATTGGCTACATACTTCATGACATTAGCTTCACTTTCTGCATCCGAGACCTCAGCGACTGGATGACGTCAAGCAGTTCAATGGAGGTGGACGAGTGGCGTTCAGGTATAAGTCATTCAAACATTACGGTATAAAGTGGGTCGTTCTCTGCATGACCCATCGCAGGGTGATATGATGGTGGGGAGTAGTTTTGGTGGGGCGATCGACAAAAAAACTAATGTTAGGGTTTTGATTGTCAAGCATTCGTTCTCTCTCCTCCTTAAATTCCTTGAAATCATGTCTCGGTTGAGCAAGATTTATGATTACGGGGAAATCGCTTGCATTGCAAGCGTATTGTTTTATCTAGTGGCGTAGAAACTTCTTCACGTATAACAAAAACTGCTCTTGTGCTTTCTTGGTTGCAGTGTTTTGAATATGCATATTTTTCTGTGATTTTTTACTGTGTTTAACAGTCCAAGGTCAGTCATGTTCCTTCAAGATATTCTTGGTGTAGTGGGGGTGTTTGTGATATCTTTGTGTATGGGAAAATGGAATAAATTGCGATCAAATTTTGGGTTTGTCGTCTCTGCCTTCTAATGGCAGCATGTGAGTAATATGTTATGCGAGTTTATGTGGTTTTGTATCAAAGTTGCAGGGTGGGATTTCATGTTGGGGAGATTTTTTAACAAGTTTTGGGAATGTGTTATTTTGAGGGGCAACTTTGTGCATCGGTCTGGCAGTCTTGATTTTTTGGTTTTCAGTGGGGTTTTCTGTATTCTAAAGGGAAAAAATGCCAAATGTTGCGGGTGGCCTGTCTATGAATACTTAGAATCCTTCGACGACTTTGATTCTTGAATTAGTGTTGAATATCTGCAAGAAATTTGAATGCTGAGAATAAAATAATTGCTAGGATGTGCAGGCATTTAACTTCATTGGCATTTAGTGTTGGGGTTTCTTCCTCTCGATTCGGGCTTCATTTTAAAGGATTAATTCACGAGGTGCAACATTGGAATCGTTGTTGTGCTGCGTTGTCTTGACAAAAGATAAAGTGAAGATTAAATTCTCACTAATAAAATTCCCACTAAATTTATTTTTTAATATCTTTTTCTATTTGTTGATTGGAATTTTGTTTGTTGGCACATTGTTCTTGGCCAGTGTGTAGTTACCATATTGGATGTTACTACTTGTTTGACTTACAAGAATGTCCCAAATTGGAAAATGGATCTTTGCAGGTAGCCTATTTGCAGAGGGTTTGTTTCAAAAGAGAAGGGTTTGGAGGGGTTTCAATGTTTAACTTGTTTTGTTCATACTTTGAACACTGACAGAACTTGCCTCTGAGAGTTGTTTCTCCCAACTCCTGAGCTGAAATTTCATCCTCAGATACTTTTTTCTTTATATTTGTGGCCATATAAAGTCAAATATCTTTTTGCATGTATAAAATCGTATATTCGCTATTGTTTTTTAGCTTGTCCATCCCATTATATAAAGGAAATGCAATATTAAGAATACGGTTTTATAATCAGATTGCAACCTAGTGATTGACTAATAAGAGGAATGATAACAATCATTGTTTTTAAATGAATATTGTATTCTTTTTTATTTTCAATCACTGTTATTTGTCAACAAAATTTTGTTTATAAAAGCGTGTTCATTTACCATAAATGGGTTTAACATTTATCACTGATCTAGACGGTATTCTTATGTGCATAAATTAAAAAACAATTTCCCATAAATGACCTATTATTTGTAAGTTCGTTCTATAAGATATAAACAATACACTAAAAGAATAATATGGTTTTTGCTTTCCCGCCATCTATTTGATAACAATCTTTGGCCTCCATATGCAAACTTTTCGGCTTCAACAAATAGAGCAAGTGTCAATGTCGGGGACATTCCCATCTTGTGGCTCTTGTTATTTTATATTCTCTAAAAATAAATATTTATTAATTGAAAATTTAAGTAGAAATTTAAAAAACAAGAATCTTTCATTGCATGAGAGATTCAAGCATTAGAAAGCAATGTATTTAGTAGGCAGATGCCTTAGCCACTTAGTCATGGAACTTTTTTTTAACTAATCACCTTAGAGATCATAATCGTATATAATAACCATATGTCATTAATTAATGTCCATAAGAAGGATTCTCAAGGGGGCCACCCAAAGGGGCCTCATCTTGTCAGCTTTGACTGCAAAGCCTAACTCGAAGGGGACATCAAGTGAGGCCCTTATATATATATATATATATCCAACTGAGGATTTGACCACGAGACCTTCTACTTACAACTCACAACTCTCAACCACTTGAGCTAACCCATCGGGTTATTATATCATTGATTATACAATTACAGAAGTTGTAATATTTTAGAGCATTATAATCAACATTTCAAGTTAATATTGAGAATTGCATAAAGAAATATACATATATAAGAGTGAGGTATTGATCTACACAGACAATAAATATAGTTCACACAACATTTTAGTGATCAGACATGCAATCATGAATGCAAAAAATTGAAGTATGTAATAAGTGCAAATGTACATGTATGTTGTGATGGAACATACTATATTCTTTGGAAGGTAATAATGTCGGAAGTTGTCTACAATCTTATGTAAAAGAGTAATACATTTAACCTATAGTTATATGGTGGTGTGTTTACTTGTGTAGCGTATTTGTCCATGGTATTGTATTAAGATATGTTCTTTTGGAGAATTATATTATCCCACATGCAATATGTGAGAGTAATTTCTCCTCATCTCTTAGTATATAATAGGGTCAAGTGAGTCTCTACATATCAGGTATTCTTGATGTAGTAGTGGTACTATTGTGACATTGTTGTACATCATCTATATTCTTTGGGGTATTTGTGCTTTGCTCTCTTGTAAGATTGAAGAAGACATTTTGGAGATAATAGAAGACTACTTTCCGTGGATGTAACCCATTAGGGTGAACAACGTATGTCGGTGTTCTTTTGTCCTTTTATTTTCCTATTCTTATCTTTTATGATATGTTGTTGGTTACTTAGATAGGTTAACTAGTTTAGCTTGACTCTACTATTCTAACATGTTGATGTTCTTAATGTTGCATTTTCTTCCTTTCAAATATCAAAGGGAATCATGACATTTATTTTTCGCTCCAATATTTGTTTGAAATTTCTTGCAGGCCTAGTGGATGTTCTTGCCCAGCTTGGGCTCGCTCTTGAGGATCCGAGGCTCTAGGTTGCATCTGGATCAACTTGAAGGTTACTTCTGGTAGCTGGGAGGCTCTGGAGGTCTCTCCCCTACCTAAGATCTCTCGTACCTTTCAGTGGGCCTGGTCATTGCAGAGTCTGAAGGATGCAGCTTGAGGGATCCATCTCTCTTTGTAGTATGGGTTCTTGATTTCCGTTTGCAAGTTGTTAAGTGCTTTGCTCTGGAAGGATCGATGATTTCTTTGTGAAGGGGGCAAATCGAGCTTCCTCCCTGATAGGAGTCATTCTTGGTTCTTTCTTGAGACTGTTTGTTCTGTGCAACTTCTGGGTTGAAGAGTCGTTGAACAGATTTCTTGGAACTTGTGTGCAAGTCTTTGTGGCCATGGAGGATGGAGGGGCCTCCTCTTCTTCCCCTAATCTCACTTCCTTTAGAAGACTAATTGCTTCAGGTAGCAAGAGAAAGCTCAATCAGAACCAACAGTCCTTCGTCAAAAAGCTGGACAACATCCCTTCGCCTGATCTTCCTGAGGATCAAACTTGCAGATCAGCTCTTAATTTAGCTGATAGGGGACTCATTAGCTAGTTTACTGGCCTCTGGACATCTCCAAAAGCTATTGAAGGATGGGTCCAAAGGAATTGGAAACCTTTGATCTTTGAAGGCATCAACAACAAGTTGATAGGTAAGGGTTACTTTGTCTTTCTTTTTGAAAATTCAGCGGATAGAGACCTAATCTTTCAAAACAAACCTTATTTCATGGGTCCTCAGGAGCTTTACCTAAATAAGTGGAACCCGGACTTTGATATGAATCAAGACGTCCCTTCTGCTGTGCCCATTTGGGTTAGGTTGCCGCACCTTCCTCTCCATTGTTGGAATTTGGGTTCTTTAGAAGCCATAGGGAACACTCCCGGGAAATATATTGACAGGGCTGATAGAAGAGATCAATACACCTGCGCTCGAATTTCTATTGAAGTAGACCTAGAGGTAGGGCTTCCTGAAGCAATTACCTTGAAGGTGGCAGGATGGACACATGTTCAAGAATTAGATATGAGCAATTTCCATTTAAGTGTAGATTATGTCATGGCTATGGGAATTTTGCTAGAACTTGTAAGAAAAAACTTAAAGAAGAGGTTGTTCAAGAGAAGGGAGCTCAATGGACTCTAGTTCAAAAATCTAGCTCGGCGAAGCAAGGAATTAAAGCTAATGGACTAAGAGGAGAAAAGGGTTCGGGTAGCAATCCCCCTGGATAGAATCAAAAGGAAATTAGATCAGCCTTGAAGGTAATTACATCTTAGAATAATTTTGAAGTTTTAAGTATCCCAGGTGATCAAGTTACCATAGTGCCTGAAGAGGGATAAGTACCACAACCTCCTTTGCAAGAGGCTAAAGGTCAAGTTATCACAGTGTTTGAAGAGGGTGAAGTCCCTCAACCTTCTTTGCAAGAAGTTAAAGGCCAAGCTTCCGCTATCGACAATCCTGCGGAAGGTAGTTCTCCTACCTATATAGAAATGGCAAAAAAAAAAAAAAACTCTGGAATATTCTGGTTCATCTGATGAAGATCCCCTCAAGAAGTCCTCCAAAAAAGGTCGTAAATCTCAAAAGACCGTTCGAGAGGAATAAGCCGAATGTCTCAAGATGCAAGGAAGTCAAACAACTTTAGATATGTTAATCAACAAAAACACTCAGGCCAGGCCCCCCAAAGGTGGCCCTCCCCCTTATGTCAATAAATAATGAATATAGTCTCTTGGATTTGCAGGGGGCTGGGAACTTCTTCGAAAGTAGAAGCTGTGAAAGATATTGAAAGAATGGCTCTCCCTGATGTACTTCTGCTCTAGGAGACAAAAATTGAAGCAGGTAACCTTCTTTCCATAAGCAATCAGATCTGGAAAAAGAATACAGGAAAGGCTGTGAGTGCTCGTGGCTCATCCGGAGGGCTTGCAACGCTTTGGTTGGAGGACCTTTTTTCACTAGAAAATTCTTTTGTAGCACGTCATTGGATTTTCACCGAGCTTAGGCATTCCTTAAGTAAGACAACTATCTCTCTTTTCAATCTTTATGTTCCTGTAACTCTCCAGGAGAAAAGAGACTGTTGGAATTCCCTGGCTGAGTTTCTAGCAGCAAGAAATCCATCTAACATTGTTATAGCCGATGATTTAAATATCACGATGGCCCTAAAAGAAAAAAAAGGTGGAAATTGTGGGACTGATCCTCTGCTCAGAACTGTGGAGCGACTCATCTCATCTTAGGATTTGATCAATTTCAAACCAAAAAAAGGTCGATACACATCGAGTAATAACTGAATTGGCTCGGCCAATATTTCTGCTAGAATGGACCGATTTCTTCTTCAGAGTTCTTTTGTCCTGGAAAATAAAATTATCTCCTCCAGCATATTGCCAAAATTTTCCTCGGACCACAAAGCTATTTTGCTGCAATTTGTTGACGATGAAAATCTCAGACCCATTCCATTCAGGTTCAGTCCCTTCTGGATTGACAAAGAAGGTTTTTTGGACATGGTCAACAATGCATGGATAATTTCGGTTACTAGTTCTCCTAATTTCGTGTTCGAGAGGAAATTGAAAAACACCAAGTTTGCGTTGAAGGAGTGGATAAAAATATCTCACCATTCCCCTATCAGCGACATAATCCAGGCTGTGACTCGTCAAATAATCCAGGCTGTGACTCGTCTAGATGGGATTCAATTGGCAATGGAGGATTCAGAGATCTCCCTTGCCATTCTAGCTAAAGAACAAGAAGCTCAGTTTAATGCCTCCAAAGCCTTTAGAAAGGAAGAGGAATTTTGGCGTTTGAAATCCCGAAGTTTATGGCTGATTGTAGGAGATAAAAATACCTCATTTTTTCATAAGCAATATAGAGCAAGATTGTCCCACAACCATATCTCAGAAATGACCTCCTCGTCTGGTGAAATCTTCAAAGCTATCACTCATCTCAAGCAAGAAGATGAAGCTCATGTTAAGAGCTTATTTTCAGAGGATGGAGTTGTAGACTATGAATTAACCTCAGAATTTCTTTCCAACATTCCTAGCTTGGTGAGCACAAAAGATAATGGTGAGCTTATGAAACCTTTTTCTGAGGCAGAAATTATTGATGTTATCTGGTCTATGGCTCCGGATAAAGCCCCAAGTCCCGACGGTTTTTCCGTACATTTCTATACAGTATGTTGGATTGTTATCAGAAAAGACTTATTAGGATGATCAAATCTTTTCAATCTAAAGCCAAGGTTGGTGGAAGTACTAACTCTACCTTCCTTGCTTTAATTCCCAAAGAAGTAAAACCTTCCACCTTTGACCGTTTCTGACCTATTTCTTTGTGTAATGCATCTTACAAAATCTTAGCTAAGCTCTTAGCTAACAAGATCAAACCTCTTCTTGGAAAATCGATCTCTCCTCTTCAAGGTGGATTGTAATATCCCAAATCCCGATATTTTCTATTTCTAAGCAAATATGCTGATACAATGGGGCATGCAAACTGCCAAGCAAAAATCCCTATTTTATAGGAAAAATTAGGGTTAGGGTTTGCGAGATAGAATGAACAGTTACCACTGATAAGCTGATCTGAACTACTCCAGCAAAAGTCTGGCAGTACTGCAAGCTGGATCGGAGAGGATCTGAGCTCCTATGCTTCAGGTGAATTCCCCTAGCAGTAAGACGCCCAAGTAGAGAAGTGTGACGCCCTCAAGGAAGGAGATGTCTGATCTGACTGAGAATTTGCAGGACTGATAGTGGTTCAATGTCGGAGAGAATGCCCGGAGCATGCGAAGGTTCTGAGATCTCCAAGTAGCGTAGCGAATCGCTTTAGATAGGCAGCTACACACCCTCTGGAACCCCGAAACGGCTGATAACTGCTTCGGATGAGCACTGATAGATCTAAAAATCACTAGGTACTGGAGTATGAGGCTGATGATGATATTGGTGCCTGAGTTTCGGAAGGAAACTGAGATCTGAAGGCCCAACAGCTGATTAGGGCTTTCTGGCTGAAAACCCCCTCTTACGGCTGCACATGTGTCCCTGCAACGATCTATACCATGTACTAGGTAACTGATGAATGAATAAAGAACAAGTGGTGAACCTGTATGGCTTACCCGGAATAAGACTAGGACAGATGTTTCACTGCCGAAATCCTGTTAGCTGAAGACTCCGTCTCCAACCCCAACTGCTGTGCTGCTATCCAAGAGCTCCCAAAATAATAATAATCAAAAGTGAAGTCTCCTCTTGCCTTCTCCTCTATTTATAAAGTTCAACTGTGCAAAACCCTAATCTTTGACCTAATTAGGTCACTTTATCTTCTAATTTGTCGTTGACTTACATGCATGCGGAGGGAGACTTAAATAGTGCATGTATCATTAAAATAATGCTGGGATAGCATGGACGAGGGTGGGCTTTGGCCCCGGTGGCCCTTCTTGACCACTTGATGATGCCCTAGATCTTCTATGGTGGGCATCAATCCTTAGTTGATTCCCTAGCTGTCAGTAACCGCTCGAACCCACAGGAATCACATAGGTTAGCGGTTTTGGGCCTTAAGGCCTAGATGGAAGAGGACATTACAGTCCTCCCCGCTCGAGATTGCTTGTCCTCAAGCAACTTCAAATTGGGATGCTGCAATACCTGTTCACCTTCCTAGGTGGCATCTTCTGGCGGTAGTTCCTTCCATTGAACTAAGTATTCCCTGATTACCTTGTTCCTGAGCTTCCTCTCTCTAGTCTGAATGATCCGTTCAGGAATCAGTATCAGCAGTCCTTCATCATCTAAAGGAGGCAATTCAGTGGATGGAGTAATGTGTTGACCAAGAGTTTTCTTCAGGCTATATACATGGAACACATTGTGAATTTTGCTTTCTTGAGGAAGTTCTAGTTCATAAGCTACCTCTCCCACTTTCCGGATTATCTTGTAGGGTCCATAGAAGCGGGGTTTTAACTTCTTTGCTCCTTTCTTCTTAAGTGAGGATTGTCTGTAAGGCTGGAGCCTTAAGTATACTAAATCTCCTACCTCGAAGCTCCGCTCAATCCTGTGTTTGTCGGCATACATCTTCTGTTGGTTCTGTGCTGTCTGCAAATTCTCCTTCAGTATTTTTAGGATGTCCTGACTGTCCTGTATCCAATCCTTAGCCTTAGGAGCCCTACTGTCTCCAAATGCCAAATCTGCATAGTCCAATGCCTCGTAACCATATAGTGCCTTAAAAGGAGTCATCCTAATAGACATATGATAAGTAGTGTTGTAGCAATACTCCCCTAAGTGTAGCCATTTGATCCAGGTTCGCTGCTGCCCTGCTACATAGTTCCTTAGATATCCATCGATCTACTTGTTGACTATTTCTATTTTCCCGTCACTCTATGGATGATAACTCGTACTGGTAGCTAGTTCGGTCCCTACCAATCTGAACAGCTCTTGCCAAAAGGCACCCATGAATCTGCTATCTCGATCACTGACAATGGTCTTAGGTAACCCGTGTAACCTGAATACTTCCCTGAAGAATAAGTCAGCTACTTGAGCTGTCGAGTAGTCTGATGATATTGAGAAGAAATGTGCAAATTTAGTCAGTTTGTCAACTACGACATATAAACAATCTTGCCCTTGGACCTTGGGCAAGCCTGTAATAAAGTCCATGGAGATGCTCTCCCACTTATGTTCTGGAATTGGTAGTGGCTGGAGTAGCCCTGCTGGATGGGTGTTCTCAACCTTGTTCTGCTGACAGATGCTACATTCCCGGACATGCTGCATAAAATCCCCCTTGAGGCCCTTCCAAGAGAACCTCTCTCTGATCTGCCTGTAGGTCTTTAAGAAACCTTGATGCCCTGATAAAGGAGAATCGTGGGCTGCCTAAATGATCTTCTTCCTCAATGTGGATTCTGGAACGAGGTATATTCTGTCCTTGTAATAGATGATGTCATCCACAATCCTGTACCTGTCATCCTGAATTTGCCCGTCCAATAATTCGCAAGCGAATTTATTTTTGGAGTACTCCACTAAGAGAAGTGCCCTCCAATTAATGGATATACTACTAAGAGATAATGGGGATGGACGCCTGGATAATGCAACAGCTACTACATTATTCTTACCCTTCAGATACTCGATCTCGAAATCATAGGCTTGTACCTTGCTAACCCATTTCTATTGTCGCTCATTTAGTTCCTTCTGTTCCAAGAAATACTTGAGGCTGTTATGATCGGTTTTGATTTTGAACTTACTGCCCACCGAGTATTGTCTGAATTTTGTGAGAGCATGCAAGATGGCCATCATCTCCTTGTCATATATGGAGTAATGGCATTCGTAGTTCTTTAGTTTACGGCTCTCAAATGCAATAGGGTGATGATTCTGCATCAACACTGCTCCTAACCCTTCCCCTGAGGCATCACATTATACCACAAATGGTTGTGAGAAATCTGGTAATGCCAGAACTGGACAAGAACTCATAATAACCTTCATCTCCTCGAAAGTTTTATGTGCTAAGTCTGTCCAAGAGAACGCTCCTTTCTTGGTGAGATTTGTGAGGGGTGCTGCAAATTGGGAGAATCCCTTAACGTACCGTCGGTAATAAGTACACAGACCTAGGAACCCTCTCAAATCTGTAACTATTTTTGGCGCAGGCCAATCTCTGATAGCCCTGATTTTCTCCATGTCAACCTGTACTCCTTCTGCATTGATTACGTGTCCTAAGTACAACATTTCTTTCATGCCAAACTCACACTTGGACATTTTTGCATATAGTGAGTGCTCTTCTAAAATACTCAATCTTTCGTCCAGGTGTTTCAGATGTTCTTCCCAGGTTTTGCTGTAAATTAGGATGTCATCAAAGAATACCAGCAAAAATTTACGAAGTTGTGCTCGGAATGTATGGTTCATGCATGACTGAAAAGTGGCTGGAGCATTGGTTAGTCTGAAGGGCATGACCAGAAACTCATAGTGACCAAAATGACGACGGAAAGCTGTTTTGGAGATGTCCTGGTCCCTTACCCTGATCTAATGGTACCCTGAGCGAAGATCAATTTTGGAGAAGTATTGAGCTCCCCGAAGTTCATCCATGAGTTCGTCGATTCTGGGAATGGGATACCTGTTCTTGATGGTCTTTTTGTTAAGCGCTCGATAATTGATGCACATACGCAGAGTACCATCCTTCTTCTTAACCAGAACTACTGAAGATGCAAAGGGGCTAGAACTGGGTCGTATATAACCAAGCTCCAGTAATTCTTTGATGGTTTTCTCAATCTCATCCTTGTACCTCTTGGGATGCCTGTAAGGAGTGGTGATGACTTCTTGTGTTCCCTCCTCTAACTCAATGATGTGTTCAAAACCTCGGTTTGGTGGTCTGCCCGATGGAAGGTCCCGAAAAACCTTTTCGTGTTTCTGTAGCAAGGCCTAAATGTCACTGGGGTGTTGTGAGCTGGTCTCTGGGGGTTTCCTGAAGGTGACAAAACATTCTGCAGCCCATTCTATATCATCCTGTCGGAGAACTGCCTCCATTCTCTGTGACGAGACCAGTTTTGGGGGATAAGTGTTCATGCCCCTCAAAACTACCCATTTTCCATCTGGCCCCTGGAACTCCATCTCCATTGCCCTATAGTATGTAGTGTATTTCCCTATAGAGTAAAGCCACTGAACACCCAATACCACATGAGTATCCGCTACATCCACTACATAGAAAGAGTCTGTCATCTGATAGTTACCTAAGGAAACATTCAGTTTTGGGATCCAGTAGTTGCACTCCATGCTAGAGTTCCCGGCTACTGCTACAGTGAATCCCTCGAACTTCTTGGTCTGAATACCTCTCTTGTCTACCCAAGCGGAGTCAATGAAATTGTGGGTGGCTCCCCCATCAATCAGTACTCCTACTCTGTGACCCTGCACTACTCCCCTGACCCTGAGAGTATGGAATCTCGGTACTCCGGACAATGTAGCAATGACTCCCTCTGGTGTATCACCCTTGTGTGATTCATCTTCTGTGGTCTCTTGCTCATCGTCGTCCTCATCACTGTCTGAATACACCTCAATGTAGTGTGCCTTCGCCTTCCCTACGCACCTGTATCCTGGTACCCATGGTTCATGGCAGGTGAAGCACAGTTTCTTCCTTCTCAAATCTTTCCTGGTGTCCTCATCTAACCAGGTTTTCTTGGGCACATCCTGCTGGAAAGGTTTCCTGTCCTTGTCCCTAACAGGAAAATTGGTTTTTAGAGGGAATTTGTTTTTAGGGACTGAATCCTGAAGATCCCTAGCCTGGCTAATAGCATCCTGCAGAGTGAGGGGTTTGTAGGCTTTCACCCATCCCCGTAGTGGCTTTATGAGGGCCTCAGTGAATAACATAGTCAATCTGCTCTCTGACACATCTATTACCATAATGGCTAGCCTCTGAAATTCTAAAATGAAAGATTATGCGCTACCAGTCTACTTGAGTTGAGCCAACTCCCTGAAATGGATCTTTGGATCTTTCCTATCAAACCTCTCCATGAGTTTCTGAGTGAACTCACCGTAAGAATGTATGGTGTTGTGACCCAGTGTCACCAATCCGTGGTACCACCAGTCGTGAGCTTCTCCGTCCAGGTGAAGTGTAGCCAACTTAATGGCGTCTGTCTCTATCATGGGGTTGAGTTGGAAATAGGTATCCAACTTTTGGACCCATGTTCTCGCTGATCCTCCGCGAGTCCCATCAAAGTTTGGGATGGTTAACCTGCCCAAGGTCTTCTGCAGCTCATAGTTGTGATTGAAACCCTTGTTGAAATCCCTGGGCCTGTTCCTACTCTTCATGTTGCAGAAATCTGAGAAAGACATGGCAGCATGAAACTCATCCCCTAAGTCCATGTACTCCTGCAAATAAGCCCCGAACGGCTCGTTGGGCTCTACCTGCATGACCGAGCCCCCTATTGTATCTGCCAAGAAGTGAGGCATGGTAGGCCTGATAGTAGGTCTCCTGCATATGTGGGGAGTGTTCTGGATGTTGGTGTACACCATATTTCCACTGCCGCTTGAAGATCCTCGCTCTACTGGTGAGGGGGGGGTACTGCTGATACCTGGTTTCGGTTTCGTTGACAGTCTGTTGATGGCATTGAGGACTTATTTTTGTCCTTTGGCTAAGTCTTGCAATGCAGAGACCAAGCTGCGAAACTCCATCCGATCCTCCTCTTCTCCTGTTCCTTTTCCCCTATCCATTTGTATACCTGTCTGTTCCATGTCTGAATTGGTATCTTCTAGTTGGATATCTTCAAATTCTTCTGTGTATCTACTCTTCCTCCTCCTATAGGTTACAAAAGGATCTCCTTCTGTATTCATCTACTTTTCATCTCTTAAGCCCACAGTTGTCCAAGAAAATAGCTTTGATACCACTGTAATATCCCAAATCTCGATATTTTCTATTTCTAAGCAAATATGCTGATACAACGGGGCATGCAAACTACCAAGCAAAAATCCCTATTTTATAGGAAAAATTAGGGTTAGGGTTTGCGAGATAGAATGAACACTTACCACTGATAAGCTGATCTGAACTACTCCAGCAAAAGTCTGCTAGTACTGCAAGCTGGATCGGAGAGGATCTGAGCT
Organism: Pseudotsuga menziesii; assembly: GCA_001517045.1. Taxonomy (NCBI): domain Eukaryota; kingdom Viridiplantae; phylum Streptophyta; class Pinopsida; order Pinales; family Pinaceae; genus Pseudotsuga; species Pseudotsuga menziesii. The sequence continues at coordinate 916,064 of LPNX010818339.1, read as the reverse complement.
CCTCTGCTTCAGGTGAATTCCCCCAGCAGTAAGACGCCCAAGTAGAGAACTGTGACGCCCTCAAGGAAGGAGATGTCCGATCTGACTGAGAATTTGCAAGACTGATAGCGGTTCAATGTCGGAGAGAATGCCCGGAGCATGCGAAGGTTCTGAGATCTCCAGGTAGGGTAGCGAATCACTTTAGAGAGGCAGCTACACACCCTTTGGAACCCCGAAATGGCTGATAACTGCTTCGGATGAGCACTGATAGATCTGAAAATCACTGGGTACCGGAGTATGAGGCTGATGATGATATTGGTGCCTGAGTTTTGGAAGCAAACTGAGATCTGAAGGCCCAACAGCTGATTAGGGATTTCTGGTTGAAAACCCCCTCTTACGGCTGCACACGTGTCCCTGCAACGATCTATACCATGTACTAGGTAACTGATGAATGAATAAAGAACAAGTGGTGAACCTATATGGCTTACCCGGAATAAGACTAGGATAGATGTTTCACTGCCGAAATCCTGTTAGCTGAAGACTCCGTCTCCAACCCCAACTACTGTGCTGCACGCTGTGCTGCTATCCAAGAGCTCCCAAAATAATAATAATCAAAAGTGAAGTCTCCTCTTGCCTTCTCCTCTATTTATAAAGTTAAACTGTGCAAAACCCTAATCTTTGACCTAATTAGGTCACTTTATCTTCTAATTTGCCGTTGACTTGCATGCATGCGGAGGGAGACTTAAATAGTGCATGCATCATTAAAATAATGCTGGGATGGCATGCACGAGGGTGGCCTTTGGCCTTGGCGGCCCTTCTTGACCACTTGATGATGCCTTAGATCTTCTATGGTTGGCATCAATCCTTAGCTGATTCTCTAGCTGTCAGTAACTGCTCGAACCCATAGGAATCACATAGGTTAGCGGTTTTGGGCCTTAAGGCCTAGCTGGAAGAGGACATTACATGGATTTGTTAAAGGACGTAATATCCTGGATAATGTGATACAGGTTCAGGAAGCCATGCATTCCAGCTTCATTAGAAATGATAAGGGCATGCTAATAAAGCTCGACATGGCGAATGCTTTTGATAGGGTTAAGCTCTCTTTCCTTTATCAAATTCTTAATTCATTTGGATTCAGTTCTGCTTTTATTAATCTGATTAAAGCCTGCACTGATAAGCCTCGGATAGCACCTTTAGTGAATGGTAGAGTTGCTCATTTCTTTCAAGCTTCCCAAGGTCTTCGACAGGGCTGCCCCCTCTTGTCGTTTCTATACATTCTAATGGTTGATTCTCTGAGTAGAAACCTAACTATGGAAAAAAATGTTGGGACTATTCGGGAATCAAATCAGCAAGTGATGTGGAATCTATTAATCATGCACTCTTTGTTGATGACACGTTGCTTTTGGGTGGGGTTTCGTTGAGACTGGCAAGAGTTTTTAAAGAAATTATCCAACATTTTTGTACTGCCTCAAGAGCCCTTATCAACAACCGAAAGAGCGTTGTGTATGGATGGAATTCTACTCCATAAACTATTGCAAACATTTCTCACCTTCTAGGTTTTGAGGGATTTTCCAATTGGAACAAAGTCAAGTACTTGGGTCTCCCTCTAATGCTGGGTCAAAGCAACACTTCTCCTTGGCTGTAAATTGTGAGTAAGTTAAAAGCTAAGATTGTCTTCTGGGGTGGATATTGGCTTACAACGGCATGAAAACTTGTTTTAATCAAGTCTACTCTTTTAGCTCTTCCGATTTATCAGTCTTCTCTTCCGCTGGCTTCTAAATCGATCTTGGATCAGTTATCCAAATTGCTAAGAGATTTTCTCTGGCAAGGTGGTAAAGGAAATCAAGGTAGATTGCATTTGGTTAACTGGGATACTGTCAAGCATTCTGTGTCTGAAGGAGGGCTGCAAATTAAAGACCCTGGGATGCTAAATCTAGCCATGGGTGGAAAACTACTGTGGCAACTTTTCTCCAACAAAAATAATCCTGTAAGTCAATTTTTTTGGAAAAATATCTGATGGTGGAACTCTTTGAAATTTATAGTTGACTGATACTCCCAAAGGAACTTCAATATGGAATCTTTGCAGGAAAGGTTTAGCATTTTTTACCAAGCAATTATTTAAGATTCGTGGAAATGGAAACAATTTTTTTATGGGATGATAAGATTAATGGAAATGATCCTCTAAACTCTGTCCCGACAATCAATGAAATAAAATGTTGGTTGGTAAGCAAGGGTGTTTTGTGTTTGGATGACATTTCCTCCTGGGATCGAAAAGGTAATTGGGCAGTGTGGAAGTTTCCAGCTTTTCCAGTCCAGAGGGATTCTATTTTGCACTGTCAATTTAATCTGTTGTTAAATTCTCTGTTTGGAATTGCTCCCATTCATTCTTCCTGCAAAGATGTGTGGGGTTGGGGATCTTCAGGAAACTATTCGGCAACGGTTGGGTATAAATCTCTTAACAATTATCCACCTTCTCCTCATAGTACAAAGTTATGGAAACAAGTATGGTGATCCCTTAGCATACCAAAAGTCAACTTTTTTACCTGGATCCTCATGCACCAGCGAGCCTTAACAGGGGAAAATTTTCTAAAAAGAGGTTTTTTTGGCCCTTTTCGATGTTGCTTCTGTAAGCAGGCAACATAAAATTTTGCTCATATTTTTGTAAATTGTGATTACACTCAGAAAGCCTGGGCATTTCTATTACTTGGGCTACCGGTTTCTATTCCTATAAATGATGAACCTGTAAATCTCTTTGCAAACTGGAAGAACCGGTATCCTAGAATTTCTTCTTCAAGTCATGAGTGGAGGAAAATCTGGCAAGCCATCCCAAAATTCTATTGGTGGAAAATATGCTTAGCTAGAAACAGATTAATATTCGACAACAAATCCAAGAATCCTGAACTTGTAGGATCTAAAGCAAAGGCAATGCTCTTGGAAGTAGTGGGAAAGCAACTAGATCTCAATAACCTTAGTGTTGAATACAAGTGGATTGGAATGCCTCAAATTGATAGAACTCGGCTGAATTCTAGAATACCTATGCTTAAATATTTTTGGCAAATAAGAAGTTCAGAAACAAACTTCTCGAACTGGTGGAAAAACAAGAACAAAGTTTCATTTTTTTTTATGGTGGATTAATTTTCTTTCTGGGAGGATTGCTTCAAACCAGCTTCAGTTGGGGATTGGGACAACTCTCTAATAACCAAGAAAAATTATATGCTCTTCTAAAAGCATGTCAACTCACCACAGAAGCTGGTCATACCAATCTTCAAATTTTTGGAGATTCAAAACTCATTATTAAAGCTTTAAATTTTGCATCTAAGTTCTCCAAACCCAGTTTGAGCATGACTATGCACAGGCTTCACTTCATCTTAATCGAGTGTATACCGGTCTCTTCCTTACACATTCTTTGTGAATTGAAGAAGTTGGCTAACCTTAAAGCAAACCAAGGTTGCCTTCTCCCCCAAGGAATGCTATCTCTGAATGATATGCCTAGTGTTTTGCATCAAATTCCCTAATACTGAATTGAGAATCTGTGGAGATAAGGAAATGTATATCTCTGAATTGTTGTATTTGGGTTAAATCCCATAATTATTATTTTTCAACAAAAAAAATACATATCAATAACTAATTTGGTGAAAAAAAATATCAAAGCGAATTGAATATATATTTGATAAATATGCTAAAATTACTTTTCAATGATTGCTCATTTTATCGATACAATGTTAATCCCACTTCATTAAATTTTATGAATTTTATTCAACTTTCCAAAGTGCAAGGATAAACAACTTGCATCATTCTTTTTATAATGAGCATATGTGCGATGTAGGCTAGTTTTGTAATATTAGTGAAAATCACACCTCTTCCCATCAGTTGATTTGAAAGTAGAGAAGTAAATCATAAACTAGAAATACAAGCATGAAGACTTCATTTTATTCCTATATAAAAAATAACCATTTACTTACTCAATAACAAAGAAACTTAATTTGAACTCATTCGAGTTCCTTAACATTAACTATACAAGTGCCACAATATAAAAATACTACAGTAGATAATGTACTACTCACCTATAATAACCAATATAGACCCATCTAACTTCGGTACTACAAAGTGCCAAGAGGGATCAAATCCACAAACCTTTCACCACTAAACTACAACACACGTGCCTCTCACCATTATGCTGTAACACACTGCTGAATTCACTCTTATTTTAATTTTTTTTATTGGACAGACATACACTTTCCCCCACGTGAGCTCCACTATGCTACAACACATTGATGCATGCATTTATATTCTTTGATTTTATGGTACTGACAAACACTTCCCCCCACCTAGGCTACACTATTCTACAACACATTGATACATTAAAAAAAATAATTAAGGTATAGAGGACACTTTCCTCCCCACCCAGGCTATAGAAATGCACATTCTCGGTGCAATAAAATGTGGGTGCAAATGTAGTTGTATTAAGAAACCCAGTGACCACCAATCAAGCTTTGCTTATAATAAACTTTAGTAATGAATGTGGACAACATTCCAAGTTGATATACATACTTGCACAAAGCAAAGGAAGAGGTTCATTAAAATGCAACAAGTTCCCATACGAGTATTTATCATTTCCCCAAAAAAAGAAAAAAAAGAAAGGTAAGTGCATCAATTAGACAAATTGAATAAAAAAATGCTTTCAAGGATGAGATGAGACTCGATAGTGAAACCAATAGAGGATTGAGATTGAAGTTTGAAGTTTGAACATTACATGTCTATGCAAATGTAGCAATAATTAATTTGTTTGCTAACCAATAGATTTACCAAACACACCATGAAGTAAAATTCTCTAAAATATGTAGTCGTGAATGTTTCCAATTTATAACAAGAAAAATGCAAAAGTCTCACAAAAAATTGTTCACAAAAGCACATTAAACACGATGCTTTCCACTATTATAAGATCCACCTACCTATCCAACCCATGAACATGACCAAGGGCCATATTTCTACAAAATAACTTGCATTTGGGTGAACTTTGTATCCTCTCGACTCAAGAATGTCGGACTAAGTATCTTCCATGTTAACTGTTAATGGTGTGTATGCTTTCTCACACATAGGTGCATAATACACCTACTAAGTGGTTGTGCAATCCTTAATAGCATATCAAATGGACATGAAACTAAATTAAATGGATAAATTCTTAAACATGCATGCGACATTTATTCCAAAACTAGCCATAAAAGAGATATGCAACATGTAAAAGATTAGTATTTTTATTAGGCTACAATCACACCTCAATATCGGTTGTGGATGGATTCTATCCCAATCTCTAGCCAAGTGACTAATGGAACATCCCACAATGATGAAGTAGAAAAATGGTAAGGCCTCTTTTGTGATTTCTAGTGGAATTTGAGAATGTCATTATAGTTGGATGGAAATGGTGACAATGACACCTTTTTTTATAGGAAAAATAGCGGTAAAAAATTAGATATATTTCCATTGTGGATACTCCATTCCATTGATGACTTAGTGGATAGGTTAGTGTTTGGAAGACAAAATCAATAGTTAGTGTCGATTGTATCGGTCGTAGTTGTCCACTTTCAGCCACTACTTCCCTTAGGGAAGCATGTAGCACATTTTTGGACCAGACCATGGGTTTTTGGGAAAAAAACACAACTTGGGTTGCAACTTGCTTGATATGGTCAATTTTTGGTTTTTGTCACTTTGTTCAGGTCATATAGATGAATGAGATGGAAATGGGGTATTGATGATAATGATGTATGTTAGTGATGAAACTTGCGACGATGTAGGTGAGAAACATTAGGCTATTAAGAGATTGCCCCTTGATGTATGAGGTTAGAATCTCATTGTATGATCAAAATACATCATAAGTATTCCTTTATTTTGTAAGGGAAATAAAGGGAACTAAGGACAAGAAACTGGGGCTAATCTAGAAAAGGATTCTCGTCCCAAGGGACTGTAGAGGACCGTACCTACAAACGAACAGCTCAAAGAGGTGAGGGGCATATAATCTAAAATATAATTGATGTGGGCATCCACATGCTCATATTAATTTATCTATATAATTTGGGATCCAAACCAAGAGGGGCCTTATCAATACATGAATAAATGTGGGGTACAATACATCATGAGGGTCAAAGATGAACCCAATTTAAGTACATAAATATGATATAACCACCACTAATATGAAGTAAATGAGTAAGAATAATGGTATCCCCATTGAGATGATGAATCATAGTAATTGAGGCCCTGCTAAAACTAGAATGGGCCCAAGATCTAGAAGGAGTGAGAAATGGTACAACTCCGTGTAAGTAGGTCAAACTACCGAAGGACTGAACCAAACATATCTAAGGAGTTGTAACTAAAATTGGATCATTGTCTCCATTGTAACTCAGACATCACATGAAGTAGAAGACTAAGTGGCTTCCATAATAGAGTCAAGAAGTAGAAGGAGACGTGAATGTTTGAGGTATTTTACCAAACTGTATAAGGGGCCAACACATTGTGTGATTCTTAATGGTGTGATAATTTGTTGGAGTCGAGCATGTGAAAAATAACCAATCTAAGGGGCATTAAGGTCCCCCCTTAGTTGGTCCAAGAGAACCCATCAATGAAGGTTATGGGGCCAAGGTACATAATGCCTCTAGGTCTATCTTCTAGAATATAGGTGTTGAATTTGATAGTGGGAAACCCATTAAAAAGAAAACAATGAGGGTTATTTTGTTTAATATAACAAGGTATTATACTAGGAAATGAAGATAAGAGGATTGAGAAACCAAAGGAGGATATAGGTTCATGGAATAATAGGCTCAAACTTCCTTTATTCAGAGCTTGAAGGCATGGATAACATTGCATCTTGTGTGAAACTCTTAATAATATCAAGGGAGGGACACAATGGGGATAATCAGGGGACACAACTACACTTGGAATACTCATAGAGGGGGATCAAAGGTATTGAGGTCAACTCTGAGAGAGCCTAATATTAATAAGACTCCATAGGTGACACATAAAAAATTATTTGTCAAGGGAAACTAGGGATGCTACCATAAGATAACATATATAGTCTATAGTATCGCTAAAGAGCATTATTTAAATGGTTTCCCAAGGACATGGGAACCCAAGAGAAGACATAAGTGATAGGATATAAGCGTCCAATGTATGACCAAGAGAATAAACAAAATGTGTGATAGCATATGAAAGAGACTAGGGGTAGGACAACGATGGTAAGCTCCTTGAAGGAATATGAATGATGGTGAAATAATGTAACTTATACAGTATCGATGAAGTGATGGGATTATGAAATGTAACATGGAAAATCAAAATGACATAAGTGCGCTGGGAGTCTGGTGGTAGGAAAATGGGTGAAAATGAAGAAGCGTATGTGTCTAAATTTAGGGTCACAAACTATATGGACTCCCAATCCTAGAAGGATTAAATGACATGGGTACTTAGAGACATTGAGNGGGGGGGGGGGGGGGGGGGGTTACATGTGATCATGAAACCAAACAATCTTGATGTACATGATGTTTTGTAGAGGTAAATCACCTATATGTTAGTTTGAATAAATATACCCATAAAAGGAGACCACATGCATTGATAAGTGGTTCCCGAGACCTAAACACATGGAAACAAGACCAACGCACAATAATGTGTTTGGAAATAAAACTAAGTGTATAAGAAACATATAACAAAGAAGCAAGGACTAAATTACATGCATGAACAAAAATGGGGGATACGGGGTCTTCTCATAAAAGATATTAATCACACAAAATCCCATAATCAAGAAGAGTGCAGAACTAGCATTCAAACAATGTGAACATTATGTTAAATGAATGACATCATATGAGATTGTATGGGGTGAAATAAAATAGGGCTTAAATGGCCATAAAATATGTGGGTCCCACAACCCTTGGTGTCATTTTCATTGTACACCATTATAGAAGCTCGTGGGGTCCAAATATTTAGGTGTTGATTTCTCCTAGTCTGTTTGTTAGATTTCGTTTTTGTGACTTGCTTGGTTAGAGGTCTCTCCCTTCCTAGTATTTTCATTTGTTTCATTTTTTTTGTTAGTGTCCATGGGGTTGTTAGGGTTGCAGGTTGTGCCTTTTGAGGCTTTTCCCATGTCTTACTTAGGTCACGAGAAAGCTCCAAACATGTGCAAATAGTCGTGCTTGGATGGAGGAAAGTTGTCACCCACTATTACAACTAACAACAAGGAAAGTGTGACCAAGTTTCACTTTCCTGTTGGCTAGGAGTGATGGTAGGTCATGTTCTTCTGTAGGAAAAACGTGGCCTACTCGATGCTTTTTGGTGAAAAAAACACGTATTATCCCCAAATTTTCGTAACACATATGAGGGCTAATTGGAGAGAGAGATGTTATTAGGATAAGAGGAGCAATTATGAATGATTCCCATTGAGGGATTTACTAGCAAAATACATGTTGCTCAAGTTATTTGAGAACCCATTCTTCATACAAGGTATGAGGATAAAACTCAACCTTCCAAATGTTTAATTCATGAATGGGATCCCAAAATTGGAAATCATATGTGATATTAAGCCTATGATTCCACGTGACTTGGATATGTAGGATATGCTAGTGACCCACTACAGAGATGGGGTTAAGTTACATGGATCCTCCATCTTATTGAGAGACATAGAGAGCTTGGAGACACAAGCAATGGTTGTAGGCGTCGTATGAGTATTGGGGTAGGGAGAGACCCACAACATATTCAATAGTGAGATAATGATCATTGAGAAGGTATTGGGTGGGAATTACTTCGGTAGGGCCCACATTTTATGAACACTAGTGTGTCAGTAGCTCAACCATTATAGTCGATGCGGAGGAAATTTCAGGTTTGACACCTTCCTATGCACCTTATTCTTTAAGCAAGTTCTACACTATTACCCCATGTTGTTATCCAAGATGCTAGGCTATTAGAGCCATTAATCCGTCAATGAGAAGAGATGATGACACGAGGTGGGGGAGGCGTTATTAGCAATGTATTCCACTAGGATTTCTTCACACAGTGGCGACAAATGGCAATAGTCATTGAGGACTACCGATATGATGGTATGGAATTTCGGGGTGACTAAAAATTGCCATAACCAGTAGGTCATGCATGGGGACCCGATGATACATATGAATATCCATTATTATTATTATTATTATGTTGTTGTTGTTGTTGTTTTCTCTTACTGGCATAAATGGTAGCTACATTTATTTATGTGATAGATGGTACTAATTACTCATTTATCTTATGCATGTAGATGCCATACCAGTGTCATCGATAGGATTTCAACAATGACGGGGTAGTGTTGAGGGGGTGAATTATGCTCCCCCCAACATAGTGGTGACTACACGAGGTCAAGGCCAATTTGGAGGGTTTTTACTGTGGCATTGACCAATTACTCAAGGGGATTGTTGATCATTGACGACTTGCGGTAATTGGACAATGAGCTAATCGCGGTGTGCTATTGTGCACCACAAGAGTGGTTATCCATCATGAGGTGGATAACTATGGTTGATTAGGGAATCTAAGATATGAATAGGGGGAATGTCCCCCACATAATTGATAATGATGAGGACAATGAGGAGGAGGATTCCTCTGATGACTCGACTAATGAGTATGATGATGAGTAGGAAATTATAGAGAATTTCCCTTATGCTATGGACATGGGATATTTTACAATGTATCACATATTTTAGACTAAGTTATGGGTTTATGGATGTAAAAATTTATTATTTGTGTACTTATGCTTATATATTTACATATACACGTGGATGCAGTTTTATATACATGAGCCTTATGTTATGATTCGAAGTGATGTATGATTTTATGTATATGTGGACACCCTTTATGATTATGATGTTATAGACACATCCATGGTTTATTTCATTGTTATAGGAGATTAATATGCTAATCTAGGATCTTATTAGTAGTATGATCCACAATTTTTTTGAGACTCCTAGATACATGAATGAATATAATGAACTCAAATTGTTTAACAAATTGTCTAGCTTGTAGATAATTTATAAAGAGGCAAGGATCTTGTTCCCGATAACAATTATTCAACCATGCGACAAACAAATAGGAATCGAGGTAAACACGGAGATGATGAATGTACATATGGAGAGCATCGACTAACATGCTAATCATAACATTATGATTATGCCTCATTATTGGTGGCAACACTGATACATACTCCACTGACATGGATGATGGAGTGCGACAAGGAGTCTATGAACCATGATGATGAGTCAATATTTGAAGAATATATACTTGCACCATAAACATAATGGACATAACATCAAGGATAACGATCCATCTGGAAAGGACAAGAAAACAAACAATAAGGCTCATACTAAAAGGGGGAATATAAAACAACTATAATACAAGAAAAGGGGTGTTGGTATCATGGATAGTATTTCTTGAGATATAACACATTACAAGGGTTCTCCAGAAGTTAGAAATCTGAACGGATAAGCAGGCATACCCCCTTTCCCAAGAAATGCTTTATGACACAAGGGCCATGCCACAAATACCCGAACTTTCTTTGACCAAGTTTATTATGGGCTTGGTCATAGATAAGGAAGAGGTCACCTTTGCAAAATGGCGTGGGTGGGTGTGGCTATTGTAATGGAATTTTGAATGTTGCTTGATAGCTTTGATGTTTTTCAAAGTAGCACATTGGTCCTCTTCCGCTTGTTCCAACCAATCAAGCATTGTTCCATATCTGGATTGTTTGGAAAAAGTTCGATCTTCAAATGCAAGGAGGGGATCTGACAATAAATGGGTAAGATAGACTCCACCCCGTTGACAACGTGAAATGGAGTGAACCCAGTTGTTGTTTTAGTGGATGTTTGATATTCCCATAGGGAAAGAGAGAGCATATTATGATAGTCATACTTTTTCTTATCCATCGTCCATTTTAGCATGAATTTGAGGACCTTGTTGATAACCTCCACTTGGCCATTTCCATGAGCATAATAGATGGAGGGAAACTGTATCTCAAATTTGAAATGATCATATAAATATTTCCACACAACATATTCAAAGTGAGTATCATGGTCGGAATCCAATTACTTCAGGACACCAAACCGAGTGATGACATGATTGAAGAAGAAGAGCATTGTGGTGGTGACAATGTTATTATATGTCACCATGGCTTCGACCCATTTAATGAAAAAGTTGACAACCACCATGATGTACTTATGGTCACTAATCAACATAGGTTTACATTACATGAATTCAATGGCTCATTTACAAAATTGGTTGATGGTGATGACTAGATGTAGAGGAGTAGGAGGTGTCCTAACCTTTGGGTCCAATAATTGCCAATTTTGGCAATGATTCACTGCCTATATGCAATCAAAAAATAAGGTAGGCTAGAAATAACCAACACAAATTATCTTTTGGGTAGTGACCATTAGGAAGAAGTGTCCACCACATGCTTTGTTGTGGCATTCATTCAATACATATTAGGGATTTTTCAAATGTGAGGCATCGACATAATATGTTGTCAACTCCTCGTCAATATAAAACACCGCAAATAAGGAGGTATTATAAGGTTTTGTTATGAATTCGATGATGGTCATTGTGAGAGAGATGAGGACCAAACTTCTGAATGCACACATAAATGAGAATATCCCCATACAAAGGGTCATAATAAGAAATGGTGAACATATTTTGATCTGGAAGATCATCATTGATAGGGGTGGTTAATATCAGAGGCTAGGTTTGATATGAACTCCGTAGGTCCAATACCATTTTACTCGCAGGGTTCAAAAAGTTGAGTTCATATGCTTGAAGGATAACAATCCACTCAACAGCCTTTCCTTGAATGAGGTGTCAACTCAAGAGATACAACACGGGGTTTCAATTTGCAATGAATTTGGTTTTGCTAAGAAGGTTGTAATGGCACAATTTATGAACCAAGAAAATGACAGCTAAGGTTAACTTTTCCTCATGGTTACACAACAAGGAGGGTCTAGATAGGTTCCTATTAACATAATAAATGCCATGTTCCTAGAGGCTGGTATCCTCTTCAACACACAGTTCAACAACAACATATGTGGATGCTAAAATATAAATGATGAAGTCATTCACAAAATCCATGGGGCTAATCAAGGGTGTTTAATTAAGAACGCGCTTAAGGGTGTGAAAAGAGGCTTGAGCTTGATCATCTCGTACTAGAAAGGGATGTTTCAATGAAGCAAATGAAAGAATTCATGAATGGTTGTGACATAATATAAAATAAAGTATCGTAAGAAGTTGGCCTTACCTTAAAGGCTCTATAATTGGTGCAAGTCTTAGGAGGGGTGAATTTAAGAATGGCTTAAACCTTTAGAGGACTGACAATGATCCGTTTATTGGAAATAATAAATCCTAATAATTGGCTAGCGGGAACACACAATACATAGTTAAGTGGGTTCAAGCGAATGTTATACCTACGACGCCTAAGGAACACTTTATAAATATTTTGGGCATTGTCCACATTTTTTGGAATGAGCTACGAGTTCATCTAAGTATGCTAGGATAATATCAACCATTTCATGGAAGTAGTATTACATGACATGTTGGAAAGTATATTTGACGTTCTTGAGTCCAAATGGCATGACTCGATAGGGAAAGGTACCCTAGGGAGTGGTAAAGGAGGTTTTCTACTAATCTTGAGGATGAATTTGGATTTGATTATACCCTGAGAAACCATCCATGAAGGATAAAACCTCATGCTTGACATATGCATTGATAATTTGGTCGATTAAGGAGGTGGGGAAGTTTCCTTTGGGACAAGCTTTGTTCAAATTGAGGAAGTTAGTGAAAACACAAATAGTGACCTACTACTTCTTGATTGGAACGAAATTGGATACCCATGTGGTATATGCAATTAAATAAATGAAACTTGCATTCCATAGTTTACCAATTTTAGATTTGAATACCAACACTTTGAAAGGGGGTATAGTTCTATGCTTTTGGTACACAAGTTTTACCTTAATCCAAGTGTTGATATGATGTTCGATAATGGCAGGGTTGAGACTTGGTNATTTTAGATTTGAATACCAACACTTTGAAAGGGGGTATAGTTCTATGCTTTTGGTACACAAGTTTTACCTTAATCCAAGTGTTGATATGATGTTCGATAATGGCAGGGGTGAGACTTGGTATTTTAGCATAAGACTAGGAAAAGATGTCATGAAACTCCTAAAAAAAGAGCTTTATATGCAACAACCTCCTTAATTGTACAAGAAGCACCCAGTAGGATGTTCTTAGTGACATCATGTGTAACTAAAATTTCCATTTAGCTAGTGGGAGAGATATTGGACATGTTTCCCTCCTAAAAGGCATATGGGGCAGGAATTATGTTCTTAAACCAAGCAGTGTTTAGTAGGGGGATAAAATGCTTTGATTTTCTGCCAAATTGGTTTAAGCCTAGACCTTGCAACAAGGGTTCATACAAGAGGAAGTATGTCCATTGATGCATGTCATCCCATGAGAACTAAAGGTTAGTAAGGGATTCAAGTATTTCCCCCATTGCTTCTAAAGGTGGAAGTAGATAGATTTAAGGGATCCACAGTCACTGGGGTTGATGTGGATGGAGAATGGGTAGAAGAGGAGGCCTCAATAGAGGAAGAAACATAATAAATGGAAATCACTCCTTTAGAAGATGGGGTAGGTGTGGTACCTCTTTGATGATGATTACTTGTCATGGGATCTATGACAGACGTTAACCAAGATTGCATGGAAATTTGGGATATTAGTGCAATGGGTGCAAGTAGTGATCATGAAAACCACACAATCCACATAGGTTGTTGGTATGCAATGAATTATTGTGTTACTTAGAAATGTCATGAAGAGTAATGTGAATAAAAGAGGTAGTCTTATTAGTTTTTTCCTTTTGAGTGTGGATATGATTATGCAAAATAAGCCTTCTTGAACACTAATAGGTGGTGTGATCAAGTACATTACACATGACAAAAGGCATGGGGGTTTTGGAAGGTGCAAAAGTATGGGGGGTCATGACAATGTTTGGGATTGGTTGGGTTATTGAAGTTTTGATTTTTCCTCAAGCATTCTCTTTGGAGAAAGGCTGAGTGAAGGTAATGGACTCCTTCATATCCATAGGTGGTGGGGCATTCAAAGTACCAATTAATTGAGAATGCATTAAGACAACCTTAGTGGTGGGAAGAGGGTTTGGTGGATTTAGGTAATAAATAGGGGTGCCTAGAGTCATCCCCTTAAGGTTAAGGGTAGCCATCACAGGGGTTCCAACAATCATAAGAGGAGGAAAGAGGCTACCTTTGATTGTAGGTAGGACATGCTACAAAAAAACCTACCCCTTGGGATAATAATAGGTGAGTTGATCAAGGATGATGATTTTCTTATCATGATGGAATATCATGAGTCTAAACACTATTGAGGTGACCACTTTCATAATAGGCATGTATATATGACTAAGGAGGAGGTTATTGTATAACTAATCATCCACAATCTCTATGATGTGTTGGACGAGGATGCTTCGGTGGATAAATTGTGGCTGGGAAGGTTGACCATTATACAAGTGCACTGTCATAACAGACAATGCTCAGTCAAGGGAACCAAGATTCTTCCAAACATCATTGGACATGATCTAGGTAGTAGCACCTTCATTGATGATGCACCGATGATAGATCAAATTCTTAACTATAATTGGGACTTGAAAAGCAACTGAATATGCCATATCCTCCACTAGATCTAAGTTGAAGGTCATAAAATGAGCGTTGGAAGGATCAATCGCACCTAAAGTAGACATGAGAGCTTTGCATTGTACCATGCATTTATAAATAACTTCCAATGTAGACATGACGATTGGGGACTGATCCAAGTTGTCCACAAAACCATAGTTAGGAGCATCTCTAGCATTGGGGTTGTGGTCGATACTATTATGCAAAAGGATCCTAGGGATATTTAGAGAAGAGTTTAAATTATGGTTGGTAGGTGTGAGGGTGATTTCAACAAAGGAGCATCCTTGTCCTTATTGAGATTAGGATATTTGGTTGATGTACTGTACTAATTAGGTTGTGTCTATAGGTTGACATTGGAAGAGGTCATGCAAATTTTCTATAAGGAAGGATCATCAGGGTTACTTAATCTAGATGGATAAAGAGGTTAATGCATAAGAGGTTATGTTGTGACCACCCCTTGAGATGGAAAGGGGTTTTATAGAACCATGAATTGCGGTGTGGTAAGATGAGTCAGTGTAGCATCATTTGACCTTGGGAGGCATTGGAAGCTTCACATTTTTTGGCCTTATTTGATAACTGGGAAGCCTTTTCAAGATGTGGACAATGGTGAGTGTAGTGTCCATAAACTCTACATAAGGAACACATATGGTTAATCCATGACTAACGGTTGTTACCCTACTTGGGGGCTTTATTAATATCATTTACAGGTGTATATTACCTCCATTATTATCACGAGGATTAGAGGGTTGGCCTTTTCCCTCTTAATATTTGTTGTTTCCCTTATTCTTCCCCTTGTTCTTCTTTTTATCGAGGCTAGGTTGCACTTGTTGGTTACTGGGCATAGGTTGGGCAAGCATGTTTTATTGAGAATATACTTTCCCATGAGGAAAAGGGGTAACCATGAGGTGTGGTTTAACTAGAGTTCCCGGTGAAGGGATTATAAATGGGTGATAAGGGCTAATGGCTGGAGGCCCCCACTTATCTAGTAGAGTAATTTCCACACATAGAACCACTATACGAAGTACCATGGATGTTGGGGGATGAAGGAGGAGATAAGTAAGAAGTACTTGTTCCTCCATGGGAGGATGAGCATGAAGGGTTGGGGGGATAATAGGGTGTTGAGGGTGATCCTAGGTTATGCCACTCAACATTCAAGGGATTAGAATACAAATAACCGCTCATAGTGAGAGGAAATTGGGTGTATGGATTTGGTGTGGATGCTATGATACCAATCACACCATCCACAAATGGGATGACATCAACTGATCTCAACATGTGGAATCACTATGGGGAGTGTCATGGATGATCGTGTACAACTAACTAGATTGGACATCAATCAGGCCGTAGTATTGAGATTTCAAAAGGGATTTTTTTTTAGTTTATGAATGCTTAGAAGAAACATCCTTATCTATGGTAAGGGGTAAATATTATAAGAACCAATATAGGAAGATCCAATCATTGAGCTTAATCTTCAAAAAACTCCTTCGTCATTGCCACTCATGGACGTGGTATAAGATATGGGTGGATGATATTTGATGACATGACAAAAGGATCTATACTCCCTCATCATAGAGGATAAGTAACTAGAATAAGGTTAAGAAATTGCATGATAAGGACTCAAAATCAGGATGTATCCCATATGGCTACTCGATATACTACTTAGTGGCCACTCTAGATGGAATCCTCTTAAATAGAAGAAAAAAAATAAAATCATTGATGTTGTTATTAAAGGAGCACCGTATATGAAAGGATATGATATGGTTATGGAGATTATTGGTTATCTTATTGTCAAACTTTTGCATGTCCAAAGGCAATTGGGATGCATTTGAGGCAGGGTTATGTTAAATGGGACCATTAGTTTGTTTATCCAAGACAAGGAGGTTAAGGCTCGCCATGAATGTGAGGATCATAGTAGGCATAGTGGAAGAAGTGTGTCCACCAACATTTGGGTTGGTGGTTCCACCGATAGGTTGGTTGGTGTTTCCACCACCAATAGGACGTCTATTAGAGGCAGGGATAGCCCCATACATATTTGATGTTGGGATATTGAATGGACTATCAATACTAGGAGAGGATGGCGTTCCAATCCATGAGGAGCCTGAATATAAGGATTATGAAGGAGAACTAAGAGGGTGCATAGGTTGTTTGGTTGTCACATACTGAGTTGGGATAATATTCTGATCGTATATCCCATAGAGGGGGGGAATCCCTAAAAGTATATGAGAGTACCTCAGAGGATAAATGTTGTCATGGACAAGACTACTAATCCAACTAGATAGCTCTAAAATAAGACTAATTAAGGAAATGATCAATCAACAATACTAACTGTAAACAGGATGATCAATCAAATAACGCCTACCAAGTGGGTGAAAAAAGTGATCTAATCTAAGCAAAGAGTGAATATAAATAAAATGAAAACCCTAGAAAAGAAAAGACTCACTGGTCCTAAAAAGAGAACTACCAAAAAGCAATGACATGAAAAATAAAACTTTCTTAAATTATCCTTAAATAGATGGTGGTAAAATCTACTACTAAGAAAGAAGTCGAAGTCCAAGAAAGGGCCTTCCAAACACTAAAATTGATGGGGCATTAATCCCACCAGGTAAGTGAGTGAAGGTGCAATTGGGATAGTTATAGAGCATGACACTAGGATCAACTTTAGTTGGTCTACTGCTATCTACCCTAGGTGCCCTCTCACATATAAGAGTTATTTCTGGGTAATACTCCCAATAGAATGGCTACTAGGCTACCTTCTTTACAGATACATCCAACGAGTTTCATATACCTTTAGATAAAATCCACAATCCATGGGATCCTCGGTATTGAAAGATCAAGGTGTCCCAACCATACCTTTAGCCTTGGTATTAGCATGTACCACCCTAAAAATATTGGCTTACTGATTGACTGATATGGACCGTGTATGTTACAAAAGGTGTTTTTCTCCCTAAAATACAAGCATTATGTATCATATGTATAGTAACCGAGGAGTTAGTTTCCCAATATACCTAATCTAGCTATAATGTTCTTTTGCCCCTCAAGTGAGGGATTTTAATGTGTTATAATAAGAGTTTCTTTTAGGCTCCACTTGGGGTCATGAACCAAGTGATGTTTAGTTAAGGGTGTGAGTATGTGTACACAAGTGGTGTGTAAAACAAGCAAACGTGATTGTAAGAAATCATAAGTGATTGTACATAAATGTATAGTAAAGAAAGACAAATAATATTTAATACTGGAAACTAGTGACACTCTTTCATGAAACAAAATCTACTTTCTCTATAAAGTAGTGAACTACTACTAACAAAAAAAAACAATCTCAAGCAGACATGTAAGGGACTAGATAATAGTAATGAATTTGTAAGGAAGAGAAAAGATGACTCTCAACCAACAATGCAAATCCATACATCCTATTAAAACTTTCTTCAAAAACCAACTTGCTAAAACTAAAATGAAAGCTGAAAAGTAATCCATAATAGAAACCTAAAGGTAGTAGATACTTGGACTTTACAATTCTTTCTCCACCTACATCATCTATACATAAACAAAAATCGACTAATACAACAAACAACAGGCCACAAAAAAATGAAACTAAATGGTAGCTCAAAATAGAAACGTTAATCAATTTGAAAAAATAAAATTGGAATTAGTTTGATTCACTAAAAATCAAAGTAGGTCATGCTTTTCAAAGGAAAAGTCACAACTATTTGGATGAAAGGTGTGACTTGGTCCCAAGATAGGGAAAAAGGAAAAAATAACAAATGGTTGTGGAAAAAAACCGAGGGGTTTCACCCAATATGCCTACTAGCAAGCATATGACAACAAACAACAAGAAAACGCAACAAAATATTGTCTTGATTACCTATGGATGAGGTTGAAAACAATGGCATTAACACAACCAAGGATGAAGATGGATTTATCCCTAGTGGAGCTGCCAAATCTTTTGTGTATGATTTCTGACACATAGGTGCAAAATACATCGACTAAAGGGTTGTTTAATCCTTAGTATTAGATCAAATGGAAAGGAAGCTAAACTAAACCAAACTAGATTGAGTGGATTGATTTTTAAACATGTATGCAACATTACTTCCAAAACTATCCATAAAAGAGACATTCAACATGTAAAATAATTATATTTTTATTATTATACAAAGAACATGACGTTCCAATTGCACCTTGGTATCAGTTGTGGGAAACCAAGGTCCTCGACAACTGATCTAAGGAAGGGTTAGTCAATATGCTTTGTAGTCCAATCTCCATCTAGCT
Source organism: Pseudotsuga menziesii (assembly GCA_001517045.1). Classification (NCBI taxonomy): domain Eukaryota; kingdom Viridiplantae; phylum Streptophyta; class Pinopsida; order Pinales; family Pinaceae; genus Pseudotsuga; species Pseudotsuga menziesii. Next base: position 897,099 of record LPNX010818339.1, on the reverse strand, counting down.
GACTATTGGAAGATCCCACAATGGTGAAAGTATAAAGGATGGTATGGCCTCTTTTGTGCTTTCTAGTGGGATTTAGGCAGCATTACAATGATTTGAAGACGTGGTTATGGATGGATGGAAATGGTGGCCATGAGGGATTATTTTCTAGGAAAAATAGTGGAAAAAAATGAGATGGTTCCAATATGGATACTATCCATTATATTGCTGACTTAGTGGAGAGGTTGGGGTTTGGAAGACCAAACAAATAGTTAGTTTTGACCTTATCAATCATATATGTCCACTTTTCGCCAATACTTTCCTTAGGGAAGTTCATAGCAATGAATGACAACTGAAAAACACATTTTTGGATCATGTCACAGCTTTTTGGACAAAATGTGCAATCTTGGTCATGGATTTCGAAAGAAAAGTCGAGACTTGCTAAATATGGTCAATTTTTTAATTGACTTGAGGTTTTTGCTCACTTTTCTCAGGTCATATAGATGAATGAGATGGAAATGGGGAAAATACCATTGATAATATTGTATGATGGTGATGAAACTTATGACAAGGTAGTTGATCAAAATTAAAATGTTAACACTTATCCACACCTAGTCGGTAGAGAAGCATAATCACCTCTTATCCAAAGTCGTGAATACAAACTAAAGTGTGTATGATGGAAGTTATGTTTATCTTATCTAATTTCTCCAATATTGTACACGCATTGTGTAACAACAATTAGAACATTTGGCCTTGTTTGTTGAGTAAGCTTGTGAAACTAGGTAGGATAAAAATCCATCTGGTGCTACTGTCATTGGTTTCTCACGAGGATGCGTGTATATGTATTTCAAAATCCTATTAATACCAATTACATCAATAACATATTGCGTGTCCCTAATTATTGCATCAATACCACTTCCACTCAACTTATTTCCTGTCCCCAAAATGAAAATATTAGTTGTCACAATATTGAATAAATGACCAAGATTAATGTACGCCACACGTTGAAAGAGCTATTGATAGAAGGTCCAATTAAATGATATTACCAAACACTCATGCATATATCTTATAACCATAGTCCACTGTGTATTGAATAAAGTTGTATTCTTGCTTGAATTCCAACGACCTCCCCTAAGACAATCCTCATACCTCTAAAAACGGATATCAAGTTTGGACACCTAATTTGACCCTGGATATCTTGAACTGAATAAATGATTTGGTCATTTATCGAGTCTTTAGTTTTTGTATGGGAGGGAAATTTCATTCAATGGATCTATAGAAATATTTTAATATTTTTTCTATTTCTCAGTTGAGATATCTCATGGCTAAATCAAAACATTTATTAGAATGATATGTGGACTATATATGATCATAAATACTCATTCTAGAGTCTGCAAAACCTTAAAATTGTTAACATTACATAATGATAATGATATAATGTCGTTTACATATTGCAATGTGCTTGCGCTACATATCCCCACATCACCTACGTGTCCTTTACATGGCTTGTTTGAAATGTTCCTCTACTAGTTTGGATTTGAGCATGCCACCTTGTAGTTATGATCAAATATTTTGCTTATGTTGTGCCACCTATCTTCTTCTACAATACAATTCACAACTTACCATAGTGTGGGATCCTATGAGCATGCAAGCGTTGGTGTTTGGCCTAAACATTTTGTTACAAAACCTTGCACAAATGTTGTCTTGCTTGAACGCTAACACCCCCACAACTACTCGAATCTTAGCTTAAGTATTAATGGTGTTGATAGAAGCACGTGATTGGAGATTAATGGAATTCAATCAATCAATGTTATAATTAATTTATGGTCAGCAATCTAATGGCTATTAACAACATTTTTGCAAGCCATATGGAATTCTTAAGACATGATATTTTTCAAAGCAATTTTGAGTGGTTCGGATGAGGAAGAGAACCTACCCTACTTGTGTAAGAACAAAACCTATGGTATTCCATGGCACTAATTAGATGAGAGACACCAATATCTTTCCTATTGTTGTTGTATACCTACAACATTTTGGGATTTTTTTCAGTTTTCTTAGGCTGAAAATGATGCTGTAAGTGCCACATAATAAGTATGGTTTTAGATAGGTTTTTGTGAATAATTGAGGGTTATTGTGCACATATGTCCGGTCAAATGAAACAAGGGATGAGGGATAGGACAATGAATGTTAGGTTTAGTGTTCAGTAAGAGGTCGCCTTTGTCTAGGGTGGATGCTAGATTCGCGGCCAGGTCATCTAATGAATTATGCTTTCTGAGGACATGAAAAAAATCGATATCCTGAAAGGTGGAGATGAAGCTTTGAATTTTACTTATCAGGTGGCAAATATTTAGGTCGGAGGGAGGACTGTTTGTCTTGAGTGCCTAGATAACAAGACTAGAATCATCGATAACTACAATGTCATTGATACCTTGAGATTTGGCTAGATGAAGGCATTTCCAAAGGGCCAGAGCTTCATCCACGTTGTTTGATTCGAGTCCAAGATCCCAAGAATAGTACAATTCATGCTTTCCATCTGGGGTAATGAGAACCCCTCCCCCCCCTGTCGCCCCTTATATTGATTTTTATATTACCATTCGTATATATTATGTTTTTTCATATCATGTTAATGTTGATGTTGTTTGATTTATAAAATGTATTGTGTGTATGTTAATGATTTATATTATCAATGATTGCACTGTATTATTCATTTTATTTCATTGTATGATATGTGCATAAATATCAAGGAAATGCCCCTATAGTTGAGGTCATAGTAGAGGATTTTAGTGTTACAAGATTGGAATTTTTTTTTTAAAAAGGTTATGCTACAACCTCTGCCAATGGTAGTGGATGTTTTAACGAAGTTGTAACAGATAAATGTTATAACTAAAAAACTCAGCAATCGAATGTTTTCGTAAATGTTTTTTTTATTGGTGTGTTTTGTTCAAACTATGCGCATCAATGTTTTTCATAACACAATGCACCGGTTCTATACAATGTAAGGTATCTGAACTAGTGCATTCAAAGATAAAGAGCATCAGAAATAACAAAATTTCAATGACATACCTGTGATCATGTATTGATTATATGCACAGGTGCTTTTTTACATAACAAACAGATTGATGAGATTAGCCACATCATATGGACCATACAAAATTTATTTTTTAGCTTTTTCGGGCATGGTCATTTGATATGATCACAATGGTGCCTATTAACCAATGATACACATCGGTTCCTATAAACTAATGATATACATTGGTGCGTATAAACCAATGATACGCACTAATGAGAAAAAAAATGAAAATGCATCGGTGATGCCGTCTAGCAAGTGAGAATCTTTATTTTAAAATTCAATTGTGCATTTAATTAACATAACCGCACTGGTACATATAAATTGTTAAGGAGAATTGGTGCGCCTAAATAGGGTAGACACACTTGTGGTCCTAATTATTGTAGACACACTGGTGCGACTTCAAATACCAAAATCACCAAATATGATTCTTTAAACAATGGTTATGACAGCGACCAAATATATCAATTTCAATGATTGTGTTTGTGAGTTTTAATAGTGTTAGGGGAGACCCATTAAAGTGACATTAATTATCAAAAGCACCGCACATGATTCTTTGAACAACGACTATTGAGATTGTAGTGGAATATATATATATATATATATATATAATTTGAAAAATTGAAATATCATCTATGAAAACATCAATTGTAATATTTAGTCATCCATACACTTAATTACCACTGTACCGTTTCACATGTAACATTTCGCAATAACATTGAAGAATGCAATTGAATAAAAAGTTTATTTTATTATACATCAATAACAGGCCTGCACGGGTGTGGCTCATTGGCAGTTCAGTTGATATGAAGTCACTTGTTGTAAATTGGAGGTCACGAGTTCAAATCCCACCCAGATTTACCTGTGTCCCATGTCTTGCGACAGGTGTGGGGAACCTAGGGCTATAGTGGTAGCAAGAATGGATCCCTGGACCCCATGTCATTCGAGTACCAGCCCAGCTCTTGTTGTCAATTCCCCTGGTTACAAAAATAAAAAATTATACATCAATAACACTGCCTTTGTCATACAAAATAGGACAACATAGAGATAACAATAATAAAAATGCCAGCATGCATGTAATTGTTTTTCAATTCAGACAGTATGTCCAGTACATTATTATACAAAATTTTTGATTTTCACAAATAGTTATTTCAAAATATACAACAAGCTACAACATCTTGCATTCACATCAAAATTAAATATGTATCATCATTCTTCACTGGAAGTGTTATCCATTCTCGACCCACTTGCATCACTTTGGTTATTTTTCCAAATGTTTGTTGATTGGATCGATTGTTTTCCTCTTCTTCAACTTCCATCTACAAACATAAAAAAAATAAAAAAATAAAAAAAATTGAAAAATATAATATATAGTATACATGAAAGTAAATTGAAAAGTGACGTGCTTGCATAGTAATATCCGAGTCAGAATAATACACATTCTTGCAAAACCATAAATGATGGCTTCCATCAACATGTCTTCGGTTGGCTCCAGTCCATACTTTGTTTCCTACAAGTTTGATGCCCCATCATAATTAATCATAGATTTAATATAAATTGATTTTTTAATTATCTGTGGATGTAGAACAATTGGTGGCGGGGTATGGTTAATACGCCCCCCACTAAGTCGAAAGGTCGTCGGTTCTAATCCCATCGGACACCAAAAAATCCAACCATGTTAAGGGTTGGTGTGGTCCAGGCTGGGTGCGATCCCTGGGTGATTTTGACGGCTTAGATGCCCCTTGTCCATGGTTTCTTAGCCAATGGCAACCCTGATAGTTAAGGAGGTTCCACCACTTTGCCAACAAAAAACAAAGTGATTTTTTAATTATAAAATGAGGGAAGTAAAACAATATAGATACTTACAAAATTCACATTTAATTTTTTATACACTAACATATACTCACAACCCTTGCCTAACCCAATGTCAATCACTTCATTTGATGGTTCTTCTCTGTATGTTAACACCTATTTGAAGACATCCAAGGATTGGAAGTGAAAAAAAAACAAATATACAAATCATAACCACTACGAGATCTTAATTTCTTATAAGGAAATCACAAATACTCACAAACTTTGCTATCAACCCCTTTCTTCCTTTCCGTCTTATCTTGTGTGTTGATTGGGTTCCATTTTGTTTTCTCTTATGCGTTAACAAAAAAATTGAAAATGAATATTTAATGATGAATTAATTAATGAGAATTACATAATCCTACGAATCCATGATTTCATACATTTGAAGTTGTTGAGATGGCTCCTCTTGCGATGCAATTATGTCTATTTCCTTGACTATCTTCTTGTACACTTTTTTGGACACCCCTACTGACACATTTCACATATCACCTCCTTCATCCTTTGGGATTTTCAAAATCTTCTTGAAAATGTAAAATAACTACATTAAACAATTTTTCTTTTGATATGAAAAATAAATAATATAGCAGAGTTAAAATTATTGAAGGAACGACACTTTGTAGTAGTTATACATAATATTCTACATAAACAGGTTTAGGAATATTTTCTTTTCAAAGATTATTTTTTGTTGTTGTATGTTTTTTCTATTGCAAGTTTGACAGGTCTCATTGACCATTGCTCTGAGAAAGCCTCTTGTAGTTTACATATGATCTGATTTTTCAAATCACTTGAGTGGTTTCTGTATTGTAAGTGAAAAGTACATTTGTGCGTTCTTTCCACTATATCCCTCATAGTATTATAAAATACTATGTCGCTTCTATTAACTTCTAGAACCACTCTAGATGAACTAAGGACCAATTGATCATCATTTGCATCTTCCATAATTTTTTCTTCATCTTATGATGACCTTGAATTTTACTACTGCTAGTCCTTGCATAACATTCAACATATGTTTATTAGATTATCTGAAACATATTAGTTAATAATGCAAACTACATTATTACTCAAATTTAAAGAAATAATTCATATTGACTTCTTTTTATTCACCTGATTCATACCTCTACAACCTTTTCATCAACGTTTTATGCTTTTCTGGACTTATATTGGTAAGAATCTTATCGATCTTCCTCATTTTTTGGCTCTGCATTTCACACATCAACGAAGACATATTAGTGAAATTTACAAATAATTCAAATAAATTAATTTAAATATAGAAATTAATTAGAGCCACTTGCCTTCTTTGTAATCCTTGATGTGCTTCCATCACATTGACTAAAGTTTTTGTTTGTTGAACTCATACCATGCATTTTTCTCAATAAACATCATTAACCATCAAATACAGAAGGTATCAATATATTATCCAAATAAATGATAGACCTTCAAAATAGAAAACAAATCTAAAATTAGTGAGTTTTATAAAATCAAAAACACCGGTGTGTATATACACATAGACACCCCGGTGCGTGTATACACATAGACGCACTAGTGCATTTCAAAAACATAGATGCCTCGATGTGGTATACCAACACAAGTGCACCGTGAACAACCAAAAAATATTTATCATTTTATGGAAATAAAAAAAAGGGAATTTTATGGTTGTTATCGGTGCTATTTTTGTATAAATGCACGGATAACAGACAACCAAAAACCAAAAAAACAAAAAGTTTTTTTTGTGTTGTATGTCGTTAGCGGTGCCATAACAATACGCGTGCCAATGCATTTTGAAAAACCAAATGCACCGAGTTTGATGCATTCATATTTTTCAAAAAACTAAAAAAATCAAATATTTTTATTTTTATTTTACGGCCAACATGGTTGCAGATTCGATCCAAACAATGATCCCATATTGTCCTAATGTTTCTATATATTTTGAAAAATTCAACAAACCTAAAATCCCTAAAACATGAAATCATAATTTTGCGAAACAATATAGGGATTTAAACCCTAATGTAAAGTTTTGCAACCACAAGAAGCACTGAGAAGAGAAGGGTTGCAACATTGAATGTACACATGAATTTTTTCTTTCTTTCTTAATCTACTTAATTTCTAAATAAGATAATAAGATCAACAATAATGTTTACATGAAATATTTACTATGAAAGGTTTTGCTTCATTCACCATACGTAACAATTTTCGATCTTTAAAATAATTGAGTTGCTTCGAAGACCTTCTACGTAAGTCCCTATTCCAGATCTCTCCCTTGAAATTTTCAGCAAAATAATGAATTAATGTTTAGTTATTTTTCTTTTAAACAAACTTTTGAATTACTTTTTCAAACTTAAAATTGCCGCCATTTTTATTCAGTTTAGGGCAAAAATGGCTTGTGCAATTTTTTTTTTTGAACTTTTGGCAATTTAGTGTGCTCGTGTCTATGATGCATCGATGCGTAAGTTCATAACTGCCCCAATATCCCGTAGCTTTAAAAAAATATGATCGCTTGGTGCATGTATAGTTATGACACGCATTGGTCCGCTTGTATTTAAGAAATGTACCGTAGTGAAAATTGTTGTAAAAATACATGTATAAATATTCGTTACCAAATGTAGCGGATATTTTCTACTGCGGGAGATTTGGAGGAGGATCTTCCACGGTGCTTTGATTGTTGTTACGCATCAGTGTCCCGATTGTTGAAAAAATCTCATTCATCGTTGCACTTATACATGTAACACTCCAGTGCAGTTGTGATTATGACACACAGGTTTGAATAATTGTATATAATGCATGTATAAATGTCTGCTTCCAAATCTAGCAGATATTTTCTCACGAGGGATATTTTGTGGAGATTATTTCATGGTGAGTTTATCGATGTTGAGCATTGGTGTGTCTAGTCTTTTTAAGCACATTGGTGCATGTATATTGTAATAGACGCACCGGTAATAAAAAAAATATGTTGGGTTTTTATGGTTCCACTTAAAACTATATATTCATCTCAAATATTCTTTTCTTATTCAATGACACCAATTACAATATTTCATAGTATATATATGCTGCTAAATTCACCTTTTTCTTGCAAAATGGTTTCCAAACTATATTGGAAGTTAGATTGGAAAATAGTTCTTGAATTTTTTCCAAGATTGTAGAGACGTATATTGATTGTTTATTTGGTTTAAATGCAAGGATAAAAAATTGTAGTATCAAATAGCCAATTCTTCAAATTCCAGCTCATTCCATCATGCTCAAAGTTCGACGAGTTCTCCCTTTCCATCCCTAGTAAGTTCAGGTTTTATTTATATTTTGACTATTTATTTGAATTTATGTTACTTATCCACGTGAATATGAATATCAATTTATTCTTTATTGTAGGATCATGATTCAGGTTCTAGTTTAGATGTACAAGACATTCCACAAGTTTCAAATTGTCGTAAGCTCTAATATGGAGCAAGATACTGTAAGAAGTTTGTAGATGAAAATGGGAAGCCACTTTACCCCGCAAATTGTAACATGTTGTCTTCAAGCCAAAATCCTGGTTCATCAACGGTAATTCGTCATGAGCTAAAACTCTTTTATGACACCCCGTTAGTTTGTGGTTGTTCAAAATGTCAAGGGTTGAAGGAGAACCCTCAGCATGGCACACTCACCCATTACACCAATGATATATTACCCAATGTTGATGGTCTAATACCCCCTATTGCAATAAATAATCAAAAAGGTGATATAAAAAATGCATGCATGAACACTTCCCTATACTCTTTTTTGAAAAAGTTAGAAGCCAAAAAAAGATGTCTCATCCTAAATTGACGAACTCCTCTGCTTATGTCTAGTTAAGTGAAATTTATAGTGATCCAAAGTATTATTTGAATATCACCCAACTCATCCCTAATAGAAGATCCAAAAATTTGCATGAGTTGAGATCAAAACCATCGAAGTACACATAAATTTTTGTCGTGTTTTTGTCCAATTGTTGGAGGGTAGCGATGGTTTATCCCTTCTTGTGAATTCACAAAGTAAATATCAAACTTCTTACAACCATGCTTTGTATGGCACCTGGTCGTATTCTCTACATGTGCTTGATGTTGGGACCAAATTCTCCTTTTGTGGTAATAGTTTTATAATTGGAAAGTCTAATATTGATGCTACAAACCTTGGGTTGTTTTTCCTTCCACATGTTCTTGTTCCTCCCAAACAATCAGTAGCACTTATGCCATTTTGTGGTCCTATCTATTGTCGTTCTGATTACTTGAATATTGTTACAAGCATAAAATTTCCTTGTGTTCATGAAAACTTTAACAAGAAGAACCTATTATATAGATGGTTGTCCATACACTCATGGGAATATTGCAGGGTTCATCAATAGTTCTAGGTTCTCTTTATTTTCTGTAAATTGTTCAATTGAGGAACACTTAAATGACCAGGAGTTCTTTATGAAAGCGAAAGCTTCAAGATTTGTTGGTGTACATGGAATACATAGTTTGTCTCATGGTGACGACGAGTTGTTAAGAAACTACAACTTTCATACATTACCAAGTACTTGTAAGAGATGTCTCGCATTGGGATTACCCGTAGACGTTTCCTTGGGGCGTAAGACAAAAAATCATTGATTAATTGTATTTGTCAATTTACAATGGGAGCCATGTTAATGTATTGCTCAATTTTAAATTATGTTTTATAAATGGTTAATTTAATTTATAAATTGAATTTTAAAATGTGTTGCTCAATTTTAAATTTGTATACTTAATGTGGAATTGATGTTAATTTGTTGCCCAATCTGAACATTTTCTTTATAAATTGTTTGCAACTTATCATCTTCTATTGGAAATGATTATTGTGCTTCTGTAATAATTTTTTTTGTATAATAATAGATCAAACCAGTTGCATTGTGCTTACTAACATCATCGATGTAATGCTCAAGATCTTGTAAATCAGGATTCTGATGATGAGTGACCTGCCTACCATCTTTTGTTGCACCCCGATACAATGTCAAATCAAGAGAAGGCCGAGAAAAGAGCGCAACTTAGAGAGGAAGCATACCAAGCATGGTTGAATCAACCACCTATTTAATTTTACTACGTCCATTCTCACAAATTAGGAATGCCTACAGTGATAGTAGTTCTTCACATGTTGTTAATGGAGGCAATGAATTAGACGTTGGTATGGATGAGTTATTACAACAAAGAAATTCCATGGATGTAATGTTGTTTCATACATTCCATGACAATGATCTAGGGGATGATGCTTGTATCACTTAAGCCTCCTTCAAAAGCCTTAAAACGACAAATTCCACATCTCTCTTTGAACCTAGCCAGTTAAAGTGTACACAGTTGGGGACAACAATGCTACTGTACAACTTGGAAGAAAAGTATGGCATTGCTTATGCATGTTTCTCAGCGATGTTGAGGTAACTGACCATCAACTACATTATATTTTGAGGAATCTTGTTACACAATGATAATTGAAAATGGTTAATTTTATGAACATTAAATGACATTTCACATTTGTATTGCATACTAACTATAAGTTATTCAAAGTTAAGGTACTTCTTGATGATAATATCTTATTTGGAAGATACAAAGAGGCAAAGGAAATGTTGAAAATGTTGGATGTTGAGTACATATCATATCATGCAGGTCCAATGATTGTATTCTATATAGAGATCAATATGCAGACAAAGAGATATGTTCAAAATGTGGGCATGAAAGGTACACATAATCAAATAACAAGGATAAAGCACATGGTCATCCTCATAAGATATTGAGGCGCATGCTTATAGTCCCAAGTATTCAAAGGCTCTTTCATTGCAAACAATTAGCTATGTTGCAGGGATGGCATGCGTCACATCAAAGTGAGGAAGGAGTATTGTGAATCCCAACAGATTCAATAGCCATGAAGCTTATAGAGGATACATGGAACGATAAATTCAACAATGAAGTACACAATCTCATATTGAGCATAACAATTGATGGTGTCAACCCATATTCCCAACCAGACAACACCTATATTGTTTGGCCTGTAGTGATGATCAATAATAATTCCCCCCATGGTTGTCCTAAAAGAATGAACATCTTATGCTGTCTCTTATAGTCCTTGGTAGAAGACAAGTGAAGAATATGGATGTTTACCTGCAACCATTGATCAAAGAGTTTATGGAACTATGGGAAGGGTTATAGGTATATGATGTATCGAGACCCATCCCATCAGAGAGGAGTTTTAGATTGTATGGCATATCTGCATACACCACACATGATTATCCGGGGTTGGGAGTTTGCTTAGGTAAATATGTTATTTAATTCTTTTCTATTCAAAGCAATATTTTTTTTGCATATTTAACTCATTGCGACTAGCTTGATCTTCAACACTGATTGTGTGCTCTGTATACCATGACATCGTAGGTCTTGTAGAAAAAGGTAATCATGGTTCTAAATGTTGTGGACATTATATGAAATCTAGGTGGTCCAAATACCTATGAAAGTTGGTGTACAAATTCTCTAGGGTATTCCTCCTAGAAAATCGCCCTTTTAGAAGAGAAACATTTGCTTTCAATGGTAAACTAGAGAGAACCCAAACACCTAAAATAATGACACCCGTTGACTAGCTTAGGGCATATGATAGAGAGACGGAGAAGGAAATTGCAAATATGTTTGATTCAAATAGGGAACCTGTGTTCGATGATCCTGAATTCTTCGACATCTATGATGAGAAAATGCCTAAAGGGATGAATATGAAATCAATATTTTATGAGCTCCCAGATTGGGAGCATCTTAAGATTGCCCACTTACAAGATCTCATGCATATATTTCAAAATGTTTCATGTTATTTGTGGCATCACAACTCATCCAAAAAATTGACAAGTTGAAATTCAGGAAATATCTTATTTCTTCAAATACTAAAAAGAAGCATTGGCGAAGACAAGAAAATAGAAGAGAGAATGACCACTCTTTTTCATTTAAAAAAGGCGATATCCCATGGATTTTTAAGAAAGAAGATCTTAGTTTGGAAAAGGAATTTATATTGGGCATGAAGGTGCCTTCTTGTTATGGGTCTTCTCTACGACGCTGCTTCACTACAGATGAAAAGTTGATGGGTCTTAAATCACATGACCATCTCAACATTCTAAAGGTATGTATAATGTCCTAAAAATGTTTTTATTATTCTTTCATATATTTTACCACACAAGTTAAAATGAAATTAATTGTTTGTGTTTACTTTGTAGTGTCATCATCCATTGTTTGTGTGTGGGTATGTGAACCACGAATTTCCTGATGACCTATAGCGCGCCATATCTTGACTACCTGCATTTGTACGATGGATCACATCAAAGGGAATTTACATTGCTAGCATTCCACGGTGGCGTCAAGAGATAACAAAGATTGTTGGGATGCTTAAGAAGGAACTGTCATCGAATTTCATGGACTTGCATATTCAACTTCTAATTCACCTAGTTGATGAAGTTAAATTAGTCGGGGTGGTCTCATGTCCCTCGATGTTCTTCTTGGAGAGGTACATGAAAAAAATGAAGGGATTTGTTCGACAGAGGGAAAAATCCAAGGGGCTTGTGGCAGAGTGGTACATAGTATATGAGTCGTTCTATTATGACAGTGAGTATATGAAGCAAATTGATGACACACACGACACAATGATTTGGGATGATGAACATGATGAGGACAAAAGTGAAGGGGAGTTACCCGAAATGAAAGGAAAAGGCACTTGATAAGGAGTAAGTCACTTATATTTCAATATTCACATTTCCACATAGTAACAATTCACAACAAACTTCAAAATCTATATTTCATCCCATACGTATTAAATGTCTTTTTTTTTCCATGAATACAACAACAAATTCAGAAATTGATTCCATCAAAAAATTCATTCTTTACAACGCATAGGAAACACAGTTGTGGGTCGCATTGTATGAAGAGAAGAGGAGGAAATGAGACATGAACATAAAATAATTCAGGTGGTTGCACAGCAGAAGCATGCCTTTTCCAGATCATTTAAAAGAAAATATTCCAATGATATGTTCCAACAGTTGGGTTGCAGACCAAGCCACAGAGAATTATGGTGCATCCAGTCGTTACCCGCCTGAAGAGGAGGATGCGCTAAATATTGGGATCGGGTGTAGAGACTCAGTAGTAAAATATTTATGTACATTTCTAACATTATAATGCAACTTTGAATTGTAACATCTATATTTAATATATTAATGCTTGGGTTACTAGATATTTGACACCACTATTTGTTAAATTTGTGTACATGTGCATTCGTTCCCATATATGTGGGATTATGGACATCATTTTCGCACCGAAGATGCTGATGATGGGTGTTTTACACAAGATTGGGGAGTAAAAGTCGAGTTCTACCAATCTAGTCGTGCTAGCTACCATGATTAAAACCTGATAGGAGGGATGTTGGGTTATGTCAAAAAGGTACAAGAGATTGTTCAAGTGGACTTCTCATCTTTCCAATGTGTTATTTTTAGGTGCAGGTGGTGGGACACATTCAACAAGAATAATGTAAAGGAAGATCATGATAGTGGGTTGATATCTATCAACTCTAGAAAGATGTGCGATGAAAGTAAGGAGCCTTATGTTTTCCCAAAACACTACAACCAAGTGTTCTTTTATCCAAGTGTTCTAATATGTATTTGAGAGCAACGGTGTTATCATGACAACTAAGGAAGATAATGAGGGTGATGGCAACAAAGAGTGATATGTACATGTATTATTTCATGATTTATAGATTGAGATATCATTTTGTTACTGTTATATTTGATTGTCTAATTATATTGTTTATTTTTTATGTTATGATGGTGGAAATAAAAAGTTGATTACTGGATGCAATGACATTTAAACAATTTCAGTTGGTTGACAACCAATATGATGCTAAATATGGTTTATGTCTTTGAAGTAATATATGATTGTATGAAATGATTATATATGCCATTGTCCAAATTAATCATATTATGTCTTATGTATACATATAAATACACCATGACAACAACTTACATGATTCAATTTTAATTTATTTATGTGAAATCAAAGGGTAACATATTCTTCCATACTTGAAGGTGTTCTCTAATTTCTATATTAATATTGTAATAATGCTCGTATTTTATGATGTTTTTGTTATGAATAATATTAAGAATTATAATCGCATTAATTTATGGCATTTTTGTTAGATTATTGTAATGTTTTTTTTATTATATGATTAGATTAAGTTCAATTAATTTATGGCCTTTCTAACAATGTAATTTACAAGAAAAGTTAAGGTGCTCTACAATGACTTAATTTATGGCCTTGATAACAATGCAATTTACAAGAAAATTTTAGATGGTCTCTAATTTCTCGAGCAATATTTGAATGTTTGTATTTCAAGATGTTTTTGTTATAAATTATAGTGCTAATAATTATAATTGCGTTAATTTATGACACTTTTGTTATAATGTTTGCAATTTTTTTTAATGGAAAAAAGAGAGAAAATGGCTTTTAAGGATGAAGGTGTAGGTATGGAATCTTCTTTAGGAGAAAAAAATGGCTTTAAGTAAATATATTATATTAATTAAGTTGGATTGAATTTCTGCATCTCTATATTTCTAGGAGGTTAAAATCCATTTTAGAATTAGTTGAGACAATAAGGATTTCTATGAACCAGTTAACAAATTAGATGTATGCTTAACATTTATTCACCTTATTTTATTGCTTGTAAGTAGGTACACAGTTTTGATTTGTAAATTAAATCCATGGGTGTATATTTCACTAAAAATATGTGATATATGTATCGATGTATAATAATTTATTTATATTTTATTAATTAATATAAATTTATAATAACATAATCCTATGTTAATATAATAATTTATGGAGAGGCAAGCGCGAGAGGGGTCATCTTTGACCCTGAAGGAAAAATGACAAAGACTTTTGCCTGGGGATTGGGACACAAGACCAACAATGAGGCTGAATGGTTGGCGCTCCTTCAAGGTTTGGGAATGGTAGACCTAGGTACCATCTCAAACCTCCTAGTCTTTGGGGACTCTCGCCACATTATCCTAAAGATGAGATATGGCTATTCAGTTGGCTCCATAAACTGCAGGAGGTACTATGATAGGATTTCACTTCTACCTCTCCCCCCAGCCCTTCCTTTTACCACATCCTAAGAAAAAATAATGCCTTTGCAGACATTCTTGCTAACAAAGGAGCCTCCCTCCCCTAAGGCTCCATTTCGTTCAATGACCTTGATGTTGGTCACAAGTGCATCCCCTAAACTTGTCCTAACCCCTCTACCCTTTCCCTTGGCCTTGCTCGTCCCTCTACCGCCGAAGCCTGATTATCCCGTCTCCTCTATGATCGTGCCTCCCCTTAGCAGCCTATGGAGCCTCCTCCCCGCGGTGTGGCCTCCTGATCCTCCCCTGTTTATTTCCCTATCCTCCCTCTTTACTCTTGTCACCTCCCCTCTTTACTTCCCGTCCTTCCCCCCCCCAGTTCTCCAACTCTCCCACTCGAGCCATGGGCTCCCGTTGGTTTTTTAACCCCCCCTCCCTTCTCCTTGGCCTTCGACCTCTTCGACAAACTTCATCCTCCTTCCTGAGTTTAGTGGTCCGCTTACTATGTCGCCCTGGTGTGTTGCAAGCTTCTTAACCGACCTAGTTTACTCGGCCCATTCATCGTCGCTTCGCTTTCTCTTGGTGCTCCCTAGTGAGTCAGAAGAACCTTTCAGCCTCCTTCTTCCGCTCTCTATCAACTCTGAGGCTACATATAGTTCAGAAGTGGCTTTACCTTCCCGGTTGCATAGAGAACATACATTTGACTTGGATCAAACCTCTTCATTTGATACCTTTGGAAGCACCACCCAGCTAGCAGGTTTCAACATGGAACACAGAGATGCGAGCGCTGGTCAGTGCATAGCTAAGGTGGGTTTCGATGATTTAAAGAAAAATATTCGTGGCCTCGCAGACTTTGTAGCAGTTGGTATCTCTGACAACAGGGAGATGGCGATCGATGTTAAGAAATTGGTTGCAGTTGTTTGTCATATCTCTTACCAATCCAGCTACCATGATTCCCGTATTGACGACCATGACAGGGACCTCCATGAATTGATGGGAAAGTGGACAACATCCAGGGAGACATGCATAAATTAGTACAAATGAATCACTGTAGCCACTTCCAAGACAATCCATGCCAAGCAGCACAACCAATGGAAGAATTTTCTATCACCCAGCCTGCGGGGTTTACTGGCAAACCTAAATGATTTCTTCCTGATAGCAAATGTTTTTTTGTGTGGTATTGAACCAGTAGTTCATTCGAATCTATACTACTTTAGTTTTAGTATATAGTAGGACTTATCGCAACGGCTTTAGAAGGTTCTGGTTCTGGACAACAACAATTATAGACACTCTTTCTCAGTTTTCAACTTTCAGTCTCTCTAGCTTTGTACTGAATGGTTGTGCACAACCCTTTTAATATATTTACTCTTTTTTTGTTTCTGTTAAAAAAAATTGTAAATTTATAATAACATAATCCTATGTTAATCTAATAATTTATATAAGTAATATGATTCTATACTATTTTAGAAATTAGATATATTCATTGACAAAATCAAATTACATGAATATTTGATATCTTAAATCTTGCATAGTTTTGAAATTATTATTCAATTCAAAAATATTCTAATGTTATTAAATAAAATTTGCAAAAAATAATATTAGCAAATTAATTCAAGAATCCTTTAAAAATAATAAAATTGTTACATCAATAATTAATTGCAATTTTTTGAACACTAGCTAGCTTTAAACCTCATTTTTAAAGGGTATAAAATGTGTTCCTTGAATCTAGACTAAGTTGTTTTATATCACGAAGATCATCATGATTAACAATAATTAATAAGTTTGAAAATGCGACTTTTGGGTTTACAATTAAGAGAAAAATGTTGTTCTTTTAATTAAGCATATGTCTTTCTTCTGATTGGAGCTTTGATATTTGTTGTTGTAAAGCGAGTTATTGTAAAAAAAATTAAAATGTTCAATGATAAATTCATAGGCCATATTGATGTCCACATTTACATTTTTTTTTCATTTTCATATTCACATATTATAATAATATTACATGGTAATAATTGACTTTTTGTTATGATGTTTATCAATTAGAGTTATAAATTAAACAAGATTCATTTATGTTTATCATTTGAATATATATAATTAAGGTATACACAACATTATACGATGACGAGTTAATTTCCTTATTAAAAATCATGTTATATATTATGATATATGTATAATATTATGAAAAATATTATTACATTATTAAGAAAAATACAATAAATTATAATATCCATCGAAATTAGATAAGAACAATATGAACACCAAATATTTAAAAAAAAAATATTACACAAACATAATAATATGACAGACTAAAAAAAAATTATAAACATGATACGATGACAAATTATACAACAATCATAAATTAAAGCATTGCCACAAATTCATCCATAACTTACAATGCATTTGTGATGTTTTTGTCGTCTAAATAAAAAAATGGTGATTTAAAGACCCACGTGATTTTGAATAGTACAAAGTTCTTTTAGTACATAAGCATACGATCATCATCATTTTCAACACCTAACAAACATAAACATTATGATCATGCCATCATAAACATAAACATAAACATCATCATACTAACATAAACATAACCATAAGTTTTAACAAAAATGTAAATGCATCATCATCATTTTGACGACATAAACATAAAGATACCATTATTATCATTGTTAGAATCTAAGAAACATAAAAATAAGCACCATCATATATACCATCACTAAAATAAAGCCGAAAATAAGCATCAACGTACCATCATAAACATTATGTCACATTATCAAGTAACATATACAACTAATAGATTTAAACGTCATCTAACACACATAACTAAAAATACACGTAAAGATAACTAACATTTCGTGATCATCATTTTCACTACATAAATAAATAAATATTAACATAAACATCGACGCCAACATAAACATGAAAAATGCAATATATATAGAGATATGAAGATATATAACATCAAAGTCACCATACAATATTTCAAATATAGTGATATATCTTTAGTGCAATAACAACTACAACATATCTACTCCAACTCCACCAATAGAAGCATCATTAGTATTTCTCCTACTAGAGCTAGATGCATCATCACCTCCGCCAATAGAGCTAGAGGCAATATTGTCACCTTTGTCAGCAAAGCCAGAGGCATCAGTACCCATACTAGAAATAAAAAGTGGTCCAATAGCAAGAAGAATAGATGCATCAAGACTAAGTGTATCAAGACTAAGTGTACGACACTCTCTAAGCATCTCTAATATAGAAATGGGTGCAGTAGGAGCTAGTGGATGGCCAGGTTGATAAGTAGGACCAAAGGGTTAGTCGAGCATGAGTAGAGGATATGTTGATGTAGGATCGGATGTGTTATCACTCCAGGAAACTCCTCTAGGTTGGAGCTCAAGGATGCCTGGTAACTTAAATGTTTTTATGGTTTTCTAAGTGGATCAAGTCAAGTGACCTACAGGACCTCACACTTTCAAGACATGCATGAAACTCAATCAGGGATAAGGCTTCTAACTACCACTGTTCAGAGATTTGATAATATGGTGTAGAGATGGAGAACTTATCATGTTGGCAGATTCATACATAAAACATATATATATAAATGGCTAATCATAATAAGGAAAGTACTTATAATTCAAATCATCAATATGCCAATAGGATGACAGCTATCAGACATCAATTAACCTGAATAAACCTGAATAACACATTCAAGCATAAGCACAGAAAAGACAAGAAATAGAAGCTGAACATATGATAGCAAAAGAACTTATATTAGGTCATGAGAAATATGAGAAGCTTGACAATAGTAATGGTCTACAAGTCCCCGAAGTTGAACCATTTCAATAACATAAGTCTTAGGCTTTATAGCCTATACAAAAATATTCAGATCCTGAAAAATTGGATCTGATTTACTAAAAATAGACTAAAATAATTGTTGTTGCATAATTAGGTCAAAAAAACCTAATTTAACTATTAGTCTATCTAACTGTAGAACTTGTTCACTGTTTGAACCTTCTGATAACTAAAGTGAGTACTGAGAATAAACTGCCATTGGTCCTCTGCTAGATAAGTCACTATTTGACTTAGACGGTTTAGTGTTGGTGACCCTTTCTTCCTTTATGTCACTGCAAAACTGAAGCATACCTTCCTTGATGTTGTTCTTTAACGCCCTTCATCTTTATACTTCGTCCCTGAGCTATTCATGTTTTCCCAAAACTGGTCCTCCGTGCCAAAATTTGATCCTGTGCCTCTTTCTGCTTTCAGTGGTTAAGAGTTCAACATATTGGGTCTGTTAGCTGCCAAAAGCACTGCTTTCGGTGGCTAATAAACTGCCTCAGCGTACACCTAAGCCGTCGAAAGCCCTATTCTGCAAAAATTATTAAGCAACCTCCAAAATTATTCTTTCAACTTTTGTTGGCTTATCTTTTTATTCAGCAGGCTCCATGTTAGGAAGGTGAGTAGTAGTCTGGCTTGATTCTAGAGGTTGAAGCCTTACTGCAGCTTCAGCTAGGGTTTCCTCTACCATAAATTCTTCCTTACCTATTATTTCCTTGGAGCCATTGAAAGAGAGAGCAAATGCCTCAGCCACCTGCTGGTGTGAACCATGATTTTTCTCACAAAACTTATAGCAGCCAACATCTTTGAAGAAATGGCATACTTCTAGATGTGCCTCCAGGTAGCTGATGTCTCCCAACTCTTGCCTGAGAGTAGGCCCTCCCTTCTTCATTTGTTGAATGTGCTCCTGAGTGCTTGCAAAAAATTCAATTGAAGTTCTGTGGAAGAGTTTTTAGCACGCTGACTCTTAGAGGTGGTTTCTAGTGGTGAGGATTCCTATAATCTAAGGTGGAGTGTACTGGAGGATTGGGCACTAATTATGAGGGTTTTAACTGTATGAGAAATGCTTGGGTGAGAGGATGATGGCTTTTGTTAATACTTTTGAGACCCCTTTCCTAGCAATCATGTTTAATGCAAACTAGATACCCAGCGGAGATCTTCTGCAGTTCTTTGGATAGATGGAGGGAAGAGTAGGGTTTCAAATCACATCGTTCCTCATCAGCTGAACAACGACCTCCTCAATCATTTACTTACACCTTGATGTAGTTTTCCTCTCTTTTCGGTGGTTTATCGTGCCCTCTTATGATCATTGTTGTGCTTACGAGCCTTGATTTGATAGGTTTTTAACCATTTCTTCCTTTTGCCTTTTCAGCGGTTAAGGGCCCCTAGGAAATTATATGCTAGCCGCAAAAAACAAGGATTTCGATGGCTAATGAAATGCTGACCTATTCGCCTAAGCCACCGAAACTTTATTTCCAAATGGCGTTGTAAAACTGTCTTTCGGTGGATTGTGGTCTCTCCGGATATCTTATTTTAACCCCCGAAAGATAGGCCTTTTGGTGGCTAATGAACCATCAAAGCTTTTGCCTAAGCCACCGAAACCGATTTTTTCCCCAAGGCCTTTCACTTGCTTTCGATGGTTAACGCCCTCCTTCAACCGTTCGCTAAGCTATCAAGACCAATACTTTTCGGTGGCTAATGTGTTGTTTGGAAGCCTCGCCTAAGCCACCAAAATTCCTTTTATCAAATAATCGATCAGGCCAACTTTCGGTGGTTAACCCTGATCTTGCGTTAAACTGATAGCTGCTGAAACAAAGCTTTTTGATGGCTAATCAGCTGTTGAAAAACCCACCTAAGCCACCGAAAGCTAAAACTTTCAATTTTCTCAAATATAGAAAAACCAGAGACCCTCAATTTGTTAGTCATCCTTAAATCTTTCATAACATGACTTGAATTCTTCATCCTATCAAAATAAATTTATTTTGGGAGATAACATCTGGCTCCTACTTGGGGATGGGAACGTTCCTATGAGGTCCCAAGAACCCCATACCAAAATGCCTTTCCTTGAAAACAAATATAAAACTATCATCTACTGTTCCATTGGGCATGGAGTTTATTCTGTAAGCAAAAACAACCTACTAACTAATATTTTAAAATAACAAGGCCTCAGAGCCTTAGATAAAATAGAGTTTCAGAAATCGCCCATTCACTGGGCCATCAAACACCTCCTCCCCTTCCAGATTATGCAATTTGAAGGTGTTGTTCTTCTGTATCTAAGCTATGACAAAAGGGCCAATCCATAGAGAGTCAAACTTTCCATGTTTTCCCTTGTCCTACCTGACAGTATCTCACTTGAGGACCCAATCTCCAACCTGAAAGTTGTCCACTTTTGCCCTTTTGTCAAACATGACCTTGATCTTCTATTGATGAGCTTCTGACTTTCCTATCACGTGTTCCCTAACTTGTTGCAACTCCACCAAATCCATCATCCTCCTTCCTCTTTACCATATCATTTGGTTCATCTTCCTCCTCCTAAAAGAATTTTGCTACTGGCAGAATTAGCTGAATGGGAAAAATGGCCTTAGTACCATAAACTAATTTCAAGGGAGAAGTCCCTATAGATATCTTGTATGTTACCCTATCAGCCCATAAAGCAAACTTTAGCTTAGAATCCCAGCTTTTTTTATTTGTCTCCAATAGTTTTATGATGATCCTGACTAGGCTTTTGTTGGATGACTCAACCAGGCCATTGCCTTGAGGATAATAAGATGTGGAATGCACTAGCTGAATGCCCATTGACTCACACATATTAACCAATGCCCCGGCTTTGATAGCTGGTGCATTATCAGTCACTAACCTTACTGGGAAGCCAAACCTGATAAAGATATTCTCATATAAAAACTTCATGATGACCTGATGAGTTTCATTCCTGGTGGGTATTGCCTCTATCCACTTGGTAAAGTAGTATGTGGCTACTAGGATCCATTTATGCTAACCACTGGATGAGGGATTTATTTCACCTATGAAATCCAGACCCCATTGCTGGAAAGGCCCATTCACTGCAATAGGCCTAAGGGGCAAGGATCTGAGTTACTGCTTCCGTATAAATCTTTGGCACTGGTCACAGTCTCTCACAAAGGTACACACATCAGCAAAAAGGACTGGCCAATAGTACCTTGTCCTCAAAATCTTATGGGATGTGGTCTTCTAGTAATGATGGCCTCCACATGTGTTGGAATAAAAGTGATGCATGACCTGAACTGGTTCTTCTTTATCTAGACACCTCAACAAAACCCCAAATAGATCTTTCCAATACAGCAGTTTATCAACTACACAAAATTTAACAGACTTTAGTTTAAGAGCTCATGCTTAATTTGGAGTGAGACCAGGAGGAACTTCTATTTTTTGCAGAAAATGAATAATACCTGAGTACCACTCACATGAAGACAAGTTTTCAGCCACTTGTTGAATGCCATTCTGATCGTGAACTACTTCTACTGCTACTTCAATTTGCAATTTTATTGAATTGACACAAGTGAAGTTTATCCCCATTAGTTCACAGTTTTCTTTAGCCATGAGTTTTCCAAGACCTTGGCCTCTTACTAGCTTGGTGGGCTTTACCTCTATGTCAAACTCAATAACCTTGGCAATGCATTTAGCTCTCTTTCCATTAATGTAAGGCTGAGTCAAAACATCCTTTACAGCAGCTGAAGGGACATAGGCAAGGACTTTTGCATGTAGAATGTAAATCCTGAAATTTTTCAATGACTTGATGAGAGCCCATAAGCCTGCTTCTCGATGGGATCATACTTCAGTTCAGCATCCCTCGATGTCTTGCTAAATAATGCAATTGGATGATCAAGACCTTCATCATATTTTTGTAGTAGCACGGTTTCCATTGTGTCATAGGATGCAAAGGAGATGTAAAAACTCTTGGTATAGTCCGTACTAATAAGGGTTGGGGCTTCCATGACAACCTTCTTGATGTCTTCAAAAGAGCTTCTTGCCTGGTCAATCCATTTGATTTCTACATCCTTTTTCAGCATAGATGTTATGTGCTTTACCAACTTAGAAAAGTTAGGGATGAACCTCTCGACAAAATTTATCTTACCCAAAAAGGACTGAATATCTCTTTTTGACCTAGGTATGGACAGCTTCTGGATTGCTTCAACCCTAACCAGATCAATCTTCACACCTTCAGCTGAGACTACGTGACCTAGGATTTTCCCCTCACTGAGTGCAAATTGGGACTTCTTAGGGTTGAGTGATATCCCAAACCTCCTGCATTTCAGAATTACCCTCCTCAAGTGCTGCAAATGTTCATGATGGCTGTGAGAATAAAAAGTGAGGTCATCCAGGTATATAAGCACAAATTTATCTTTCAATCCTATAAAAGCTAGGTCCATGGCTCTTTGAAAAGTGGTCCCAACATTCATCAGTCCAAATGGCGTTTTGGCATACATGAAAGTGCCCCAGGGAGTGGTAAAAGCATTCTTCTCTTGGTCATCAGGGTGCACAACAACTTGGTTGTATCCAGAGAAACCATCCAGAAATGACATGACACTGGCCCCTGAGACTCTTTGCAACAGGTGTTCCATCTTGGGTAGTGGATAGTTGTCTTTTTTGGAGCACTTGTTCATATTTCTAAAATCCACACATAACCTAATCTCCCCGTTCTTCTTCCTTACCACCACTAAGTTTGCAATCCACTTGGAATACCTGAGGGGAATTATGATTTTGGCTGTGAGGAGCTTATGGATTTCTTTTTCAATTACAGGTAGTAGGAGAGGACTGATGGATCTCAGCTTCTATTTTAAAGGGATGGTGTCCTTCTCCAAGGGAATCCTGTGTTGGATGATATTGGTGTCATAGGTTTTCAGGTCACTGTACTCCTAGGCAACGATATCAGCAAATTCTTTTATCAGGCCAAAAAATTTGGACCTCTGATCAGCAGTGAACTGAGTGGATAGATTTATAAGTTTTGGATGGCTTTGGATACCTATGTTTTGCTCTTCAACAACAGGGTCTTGCTCCTTTTTGGTAGGCTTGAGAGGGATATCATTATGATCAAAAATCTCTTCCAGGGGTACAAGACCCCGAGGTATATAATTGCTGGGTAATTGAACAATATTCTGATAAGTTACTTTATCTTTCAAGTTGAGCTGTTGGGATTCTTTCATGTTTAGGTTTTCCTGATCTATATGCATATCAGAGAATTCATCTACTAGCTGGAGGAATTTACTAAGTTCGTCATAATTCTCAAACACCTTCCAAAATTTTACATTATCTGGCAGGGAAGGTCTGTACTTGACTTGAATATCATAGCCGAGCCTAGGAGGTAAAGGAGGAACAAAAAGACTTGTAGAGACAGCCATGGAATCAACCAGGTGATTCATAGCCCTAGGTATATATGACAGTTCAAAAAACATAACGGAGTCTCTAAGTTTCCATACCTCGTCCCTGTAAGCCTTCAGTATGACATTTTTTGCTTGAAAGGTGTTGTTGACCTGCTATATAATAAGGTCTGCATCTCCAAATATTTTCATGCACATGATCCCCATTTCCTTGGCAGCTTTCACTCCTAACAGTAAGGCTTCATATTCTGCTATATTGTTAGTGGTTTTAAAATCAAGCTTATAGGACAGATGAATATTCTCTTTGGATGGAGAGATCAATACTACACCTACACCTGCTGAGTTTTGAGTGCTAGCCCCATCAAAATACATGTTCCAGATTGATGTGGTTACTTCTTTGGGCTGCTGATAGGTGGGCTTAGTAAGCTGGACTGTTGTTTGCTGAGAATCATCTATTTGCAGAATGCATGACCCAAGATCTGTGTCTACTGCATAGATGGGGTGGTTCACTGAATTATTTTCATTGCTTATGATGTAGGCAAGATGATTCTCTCTGTAAAGCCTCTTGGTCTCCCCTCCAAACATTGGGATTGTAGCATATGTAAGGTCCATCTGAAGGGTGACACCTAGCCTTTTACTCCATGACCGAGACAGTAAGAGACCAAATTTAGGAGGGATATCAGCCACTACATTGTCCATCGAGATAGGTTTACAACAAGGTCTTTGATGAAGCCCAAGCACTTGACCTTTCTCGAGTCAAAGGAGAACAGATCATGGTAGGGTTTTGTAATGCTGAGACCAAGCTCATCCATCACAGCTTTTGGCATTAGGTTATGGGAAACTCCTAAGTCTAGCAGACAATTATGAAGGACTTTATCATGGATATTCAAAGATATGTAGAAAGGTGGGAAAGAATCACTTAGCTCTTCAATCATAGGGCCTAGGGTTACAATAGTTTTATCATCTTGCAGATTGACAAAGTCAGTATCAATATGTATCTTTGGTTGAAGAGAATTCAGTATTGAAGATTTGAATGCATCATTTTTCATTAGCTCTATTAATGGGAAAGGGATCTTCAATTTCTGAATCTCTGACTCAAGGTTGAAAGAATAATGCAGGCTATTAAGAAACCTTACCTCTTATACTGGAGCTTTGAGTTGGAGAGGATCAGGGTTTGAAGAATGTACTGGTTTTTGCAATGGTTTGGGAATGACAACCATTTTCTTTTGTAAAATAGTAACCTTTTTAGCTGGTGCAGTAGGCTGCTTTGTAGGAACAACATTCTTCTTAGGGGGAGCAACCAGCCTGGACCTCAGATTATACCCTTCTTGACCATCTGCCTGATATACTGCTTCTTCACTGATCTGCTTATCAATTAGGGCTTCCTCATATTCTGCCTGTGTCATAAAAGAATAGTCAACTTCATCCTCTATGCAGTGGATGTTGTCTTCAGCCTCTCCTTCTTCATGAATGAACTCTGGTTCTTCTTCTAGTACAACATTCTGAAAGGGAGCTCTGATTCTCTAGTATTCAACTTGATTCCTTTCCCTTCTGAGGATCTGAACTGGGGGGTTGCCTCTTCTGTAAGGGACAAAATTTGGGTTTCGGGGAACAAAAACACTTGACCCTTTACCTGTCACAGGTATCTACCCTCGGTCCTTTAGCTTAGACATTTCAGCAGGAAAATTATCTAACACTTTGGCCATTTTGTCAATCTTGTTCTCTGATGAAGAAGCCCCAAGAGGATCTGTGAGCTGTCTCTTCCTATCTATATTTCCTTTGACCTTCTGAGATGCCACAATGTTAGATTCTACCTCTAGGGCAGCATCCTACATGAGTGATAGGAAGGTAGACCTCCTCTCTCTTAGAAGCAGGCAGAAATAAGAGTCAAAGGCATTTGCATAAGTGATTCTGGCTGAGGTATCAGTGGGCTTGATCTCAATGGGGATCTTGCTGTACATATTGTTAAACCTCTTGGTGAAGTTGGAGACCGACTCCCTATTCTCTCTTTTCAAGTTTCTAAACTCGATGATATAATAGAGGTGGTTTCTCCTCTCTCCCCAATGCTTTAGAAAGATGTCATCTAGGGCTTCAATGCCTACTACTGATCCAGTAGGCAGTTCTTTGAACCATTTCCTAGCCTGACCATCTAGGCTTTGCATAAAAACCCTAGTCCACACATCTTCCTGTTCTATATTTATGTTCTCAGCATAACTGTAGAATGCCTCTAGATGTTATTCAGCTGTGAAATCTCCCTCTCCTGTAAATTTAGGCATGTATTTGAGATAGTCTCCAGTGGGCATGGCCGAGAGGGGGTTAGGCAAATTCAAGGGGGCATACCTAGCTACTAGGATCCTTTCCATTTTGGTCAGAGGGGCAGCCATATTGGAAATGGGTATGGAAAGGGTGGAGGAAGGTACTACTGATGCAGGTGGTAGCTGAAAGGGTGATGGTGGTAAACTTATCCCAGTGGAGTCACCAGGGATTAGATCTTCACAAGTAGCAGTGCTTGAAGATGCCCAAACCCAAAAAAAATTTGATGTATTTATAAATTCCTGAGAATTAAATGTTTCAGCAGAAGAAATAATAGCAGGAATATTTCTTGAGATACCTGATTTAGCTTCCTTTGCATCACTACTGGTCTTCCTTAGCGAAGCCCTAGCTCTTCTCAGAATCTCTTATGGATCTGAAACAGGGGTTGTTGGTGGCCCTTGAGGGTTTGTTCTGGTACTTGGTCTTCTTGAAGCCACCTTATTTCAATGGAGTCGCCAGATAGATGATTACAACCATAATAGTGTCCAAACTTTGTCTATCATCAAAGCAGGATCTATGTCGTCTCCCAGGGAAGTTGGGCTTCAGTCTCCTCTCCCTGGCAACGCGCCAATTTTTTATCACTCCAGGAAACTCCTCTAGGTTGTAGCTCGAGGATGCCTAGTAACTTAAATGTTTTTATGGTTTTCTAAGTGGATAAAGTCAGGTAACGTACATGACCTCACACTCTCAAGACATGCATGAAACTCAATCATGGATAAGGCTTCTAACTACCACTGTTCAGAGGTTTGATAATATGGTGCATAGATGGAGAACTTATCATGCTGGTAGATTCATACATAAAACAGACATATATAAATGGCTAATCATAACAAGGAAAGTACTTATAATTCAAATCATCAATATACCAATAGGATGACAGCTATCAGACATCAATTAACCTAAATAAACCTGAATAACACATTCAAGCATAAGCACAGAAAAGACAAGAAATGGAAGCTGAACATATGATAGCAAAAGAACTTATATTAGGCCATGAGCAATATGAGAAGCTTGACAATAGTAATGGTTTACAAGTCCCCTAAGTCGAACCATTTCAATAACATAAGTCTTAGGCTTTATAGTCTTTACAAAAATATTCAGATCCTGAAAAATTGGATCTGATTTACTAAAAATAAACAAAACAATTGTTTTTGCATAATTAGGTCAAAAAACCCTTATTTAACTATTAGTCTATCTAACTATAGAACTCGTTCACTGTTTGAACCTTCTGATAACTAAAGTGAGTACTGCGAATAAACTACCACTGGTCCTCTGCTAGATAAGTCACTATTTTACTTAGACAGTTTAGTGTTGGTGACCATTTCTTCCTTTATGTCACTGCAAAACTGAAGCATACCTTCCCTGATGTTGTTCTTTAGCGGAGGTCATAGTGGAGGAATTTAGTGTTACAAGATTGACAAAAAAAAATTAAAAATTCTCTGCTACAACCTTCACTAATCGTAACTGATGTTTTGACAAAGGTTACAATAAAATCATTAATCATTCTAGTTGTACATTTTTTTTCAAAAAAATTGGAAAATATTTTGATTATAAAATTCTACAATATAGTTGTAGAGAGAACAAAATTATAGAGTCTTTGGTATAGATTTACATTTGTTTAGAACAAAATTCCCCGATAACTATTCAACTAGGTGGATTTTTCATTCTATGTGTCGCATATATAAATTTCTAGTTGTCTACCGAATAAGTCTTGCAAAAGGAACCTAAGACAAAAATGCAAAAAAAAATCATTCAAACATAATTTAGGAATGGTTCTTTTCTGCCAGATCTTCAACCGCCTCTATCGCTTTGATCACCTTTACCTCAACAACTGCTTTAGATCCCTCTCCTTCTGTGGGCAGATGTTTAGGTCAGGGATGACGTGCTCCATTCCTGGAAAAGATGCTACCATAGAGACCACCCTAAACCCTAATGCAATTATTCCTCCTCCCAAGTGGGATTCATTTCCCAAGCCCAATCATTATATCGATCAGACTTATGTTGTGTTTCACTGCCCATGTACTTGTGACAGGACAATCCAAGCATAGAGGGGTCGAACTGGATGTCGTTAGATTATGCTGATTACATTCTAGCAATTTCCACTCTGTAAACTTGTACTTATCTCCTAGATCCTTGATGGGATCCGAGTCTCGTTACTTCATTAGGTTATTATGATCCTTGATCTTGTGCCTAATTAACGTGACATCTTTTCTACTTTGCTTGGTCCTGGAGGACTAAAGGGATTTGTTGTTCGGTGGCTTGACCATTGATTTTAAGGGAGTAGATAGAATCTTTGGAGGCCACATTTGCTTTATCATTCACCAACAGGTAAAGGCTTTGGAAGTTCTTAGCCTCGAAGAGTATCCTCTGGAGAATTGCCTTCAACTTCATGTCTTTTGGCCAATATTTCTTCCTCGTATGACCTATTATTAATTTTGAATCCCCTAATACATTTAGATGGTCAATTTGATGTTGGAGGGCAAGCTGAAGCCCTTTCAAAAGAGTGTAAGCTTCTGCCTAGTTGTTGGTCGATATTCCTATTATCCAAGAGAATTGAGCCATGATATTTCCTTTTGCGTACAAAATAACCCTACCTGCTCCTACCCCCTGATCATGCTAATTGTACATTTAAAATATATTACTTATATAATATATTGAATGTTTAATTGATTTACATATTAGTAAATATATAGTTTTAAAAAAAGTAATTTTGTACAATAAGTATACATATATTAATAAAAATATAATAATTAATAAAATAATTATATTACTTGTAACTAAATATTTGTAATTAATTATACGTAAAAATCATCACCATAATTGAATATAGTGGATTTAAATATATTTGGTTATTTCATCACATTTAATGAAGTTCCATAAACTTTAAAGAGGAATACTTAGTTGTTTTCTTTAAACTTTTTTTACAAGCAAAAGTTAAAAATTATTACAAAAGAGCTTGAAGTTCCACAAAAATTAAAATTCTCCTTGGCATCGTGGTTGTAAATGGTTGCTAAGTTTTCATATCCAAGATCATAAAAATAGACAA
The DNA here is from genome assembly GCA_001517045.1 of Pseudotsuga menziesii. Lineage (NCBI taxonomy): Eukaryota > Viridiplantae > Streptophyta > Pinopsida > Pinales > Pinaceae > Pseudotsuga > Pseudotsuga menziesii. The sequence continues at coordinate 867,568 of LPNX010818339.1, read as the reverse complement.
CATGCAATCTTATAATTAAAAAGGATTCACGGTTCATTAAAAACCTTGAAATTTCACATTTTAAAATTTTTTTCCTCAACATTATTATTGCAAATGGTTGTTAATTTTCATATCCAACATCATTAAATGAAAAAAAAATCATCAATTATATTTATAGATACCCATAGTAAAATAACATAGCCTTAACATAAATGTCCAATCAAAACGTGTACATATCATTAGTTTGTGTCATCACCCTAATTATCTTTCTCGCTTGGCATGATAGCATTGTTGTTCTAAAAAATATGTTTTGATTTTGGATCGTGTCTTAGTACAAACCACTAATCCTTATCCGACACATCTCAGTAAAAATACGCTTGGTTGAAGTGTTTTGGGGAAACATAAGGCTCATTCTTTTCCTCCCACATCTTTTTACATTTGATACATATGAGCATGCCATAATGAGCTTCCTTTACATTATTCATTCCACCGAGAGGAGCGAGGTGCTCTACAACTCAGTATGGGGGAGATGTTATAACGTAACGTAACAATACCATAAACAAAAAATAATTATAAAAATATATGCCGGCTCATAAAATAAAATAAAAAATACATGTAGGCTCATCAAATAAAAATTAATTGAAAGTAATGACTAAAAACTAAAAAAAATAAACTTTAACCTGAATTTATCAAGTAAGAGAGAGATTGAATTTCATGAGTTTAACATTAAAAAAAATTTACAACTCAAGAAATTGGATCCCTCTTGCTGCTTGATAGATCAGATTTTAAGATGGATCTATGTTGGTGTCTAAAGTATCCCACCACTTGCACCTAAAAATGAAACATTGGAAAGATGAGAAGTCCACTTGCATGATCTCTTTTATATTTTTGGCATAAGCTTGTTTCCCCTCTATTAGGTTCTGATCAATATGGCTAGCATGACGAGATTGGTCGAACTTGACCTTCACTCCATAGTGAAGTGTGAGACATCCATCATTAACATCCTCAGTGCGGAAATAATGTCGATATGCCCACATATATAGGAAAAACTCCACCTATAAAAATGCAAACAATGGATGTTGGCATATGTCTAGTAACCCGAGCATTAATATAAACATAATACATGTTATAATTAAAATGTGCATTAACAAATTAACAATGTACATGGAGATATTGCTATAGAGTTGATGCATCCAGTCTCTATGTTTAATGCATCCTCTTCACCATGTGGGTAAAGATTAGATGCACCGTATTTCTCTCATATATGGTTAGACACCCAACTATTTGGATAAATCATTGGCATATTTTATTTTAAATGACTGGGATAAGGCATGCTTTTACCATTCAACCATTTAAATTATTTCCTATCACTTTCCCATTACCTTATGTTCTCTTCATACAAAGTGACTCATGGTTGTGTTGCCTTGATGTTGTAAAGAACAAATTTATTGTTGGCATCAATTTTTGCATTAAATGACATATCCTTGAAATGGAAACGATTAGTACTAGATCAAATATATATTATCTTTTTTTAACAGAAACAAGTACTTTTGTATTTATCAAAAAAAATTCGCATCCAAATTGGACGACTTGTAGTTACAATCTTGCTCTTTCTAATATGAACTGCATAGATAGTATAGTTATGATATATACAAAAAAGAAGATCCCAAAATAGCTACATTTGACCTTGATTCTGCTACTACTATAGCACCAACATGTATAAGCACAGTTACACTGACATAAGAACAAAAAACATTTATATATATTTTTTAACAGAAACTGTAAAAGGGGTAGTATTAAACAGGTTGTGCACAGCCATACATTACAAAAAAGCGGTAACTGAGAGTTCTTAATGTTCAAAAAAGGAAAAACCAAAATTGGTCCAGAAGGGAGACCAAAGAACTCCACACAGAGTTTTTACATATATTCTAAGGATCGAGGTAGTATATACCCTGATAAACTATCTATTAAGGAACAGACAAAAGAACATTAACTAAGAAAACCATTTAAAATTTGCCAGGGTGCTTCATTGGCTGAACTACTGACTCATCCTCCATAGGATGGGCTGCTGCTGCAGGAGTTTCGTGAGCCTGACTTCCTTGGTTCATTCTTACCAAACGCTGGAGGTCTTCTTGGATTTTGTCCACCTTGCCCATGATTTCCTTGAGGCTCATCTCTGTATCATCAATCATGGAGTCATGGTTGCTTATCTGATAAGAGGTGTAACTGACCACCTCCCCCATATTCTTTACCTCTTGAGCAACTTCCTTGTTATCCATGATACCAATAGCCATCATTTCATACAAACGCCTAAGATTTTTCTTCAAGTCTGCAATCCCTGCATCTTCATTTGCTGGGTCCATTTTGCCTTGTCTAGGATTGTGAAAGTCAAGAGCTATTCTAGAGAAGCTGTTATGGAGATCCTGTATTGCACCTTCAAAATATTGAGCCTGAACTCCACAATAAAAATCACCTAGAACCGAGTTGAGAATGCTAATTTCCCACAGGAGAGAGTCATGGTCTTTCTTACTACTATAGGAGAGAGTGCCGACCGCTCCATCCTTCCACCCAGAGGAATTACATCCAAGAACTGAGTTATTGCCAGCTATAACAAACTGATCATCAACAGGAAAACTGAGCCCAAAACCAGAGTTCGAACGCCACAAAGGACCGCCACCATGGGGAGAACAGAAGCAGGAGAAGAAGGCGGCGAGGGCCAACCTTTCTTTAACAAAAACCCTAGTAAGAGGCAGAGACTCCCACAGAATCTCCTACAAAAAACCTTCATCTACACCTATAATAACATCCAACAAAGTCCTCTTCGGCGAAAATGCAGAGCGAGCGAAAATCAAACCACTGTTCAAAGAAACTTGAGGATGAGGAAGGCTTCGGGAGGAAGACATATTGCAAGTGTTGAAAGGACCTGGAGCGTGTGAGCTGGAGTAGCATTTATGCTGAGGGAGATGGGAGTTAAGGGCGTCGAGGATCGAGGAGGGGCCAATGGGGAGTGGGAACCACATGGTATCAGCATGGAAGACGGTAGGACGACGCGTTAAATCGCTAGAGCCTTCACTTAACACCATGGCAAGGAGATCAATGCGATGTGGGCTAAGGATTTTATGCCATGAATTCATTAGGGAATGGGCTTGAGGGGGGTGTCTAACCCATTAAGTTGGAAATGACCTTGGGGTAGAGAGGCCCCCACATTTGCCAAGGCAATAGCTGCAACATTGTTTGAGCGTAGGATATGATAGAATTCATAGTGTGTAGATAGGAGAGGGGTGATTTTATCGTACAGCCGACGACACTTTATAGAGCCAGTGGTGTATCCATTGAGCATTTTATATATGACATGTCTAGAGTCTCCAAATATCGCTACCCTGCAGAGATCAGTGTTAGCTAGAGTTTTCATTCCCTGAAGGAGAGCCATCCATTCAACCTCATTATTGGTCCTATAGCCAAGACCCCAAGCGAAGGTTTGTTCAGTTTGTCCTTCAGGATCCAAAAGGATCCCTCCCGCACCTGCCACCCCTGACATTTATATTGCATATGATCATTATAGCAAATTTGGTCATGGAAAACTTGAACAACTTACTTCTAATTTTCTATGTAGGGGATATAGATTAAGAAGCTTCCTTAATTTCCTTGTCAGCATTCTCCTTAATGGTTATAGGAACCTCTAGGATTGTTGATTAATTTTCCATGTCAAGATTATCATTTTGTACTCATCCTACACTTTGAAACTCCTCCTGAGATGAATTACTATTATCCTCCTAAGAGTTAACCTTATTCTTCTATAATTCAATCTTCACTTCAACTATAATCAATTTGTCTCTCAGATGCTTCACTTGAGCCTGTATAAAATCAAAATTTATCTTGGTTATGATTCGATCCTGAGCATATTTCAGCTCTCACTGCTTTTTCTAGTTTTCAACACTGTGTATATATTTAGACACTATAATGTTTGAGACCTATTAAGTGTTCTCAACCCTCTGCTAATTATTTTCTCTAATTCCTTGAGGATAAACCATCATGAAATAGTTTCATTAAATGTCAATTAACTATTCCAAACTGGTTCTTATCCTGATCCCTCTCACCCCAAAAATTATGGAATTTCTAAAGAAATTGTACCAATTGTTCTCAAGGTCGTCGCCTTCAACCCTGTGATAACCTCCCTAACATTGAAATTCACTCCAAAAGTAGTAAAAAACTTGACAAACACTCATGAGGACTAAAGAAATGTATAGACTCAAGGCAAGGAGACAATTCCCACCAAAAAACTGCAACAAGAGTATTGGTTTATTCACTAGACACATCCAAGAGAACTAAGATATACTCAATTCTCTACCTTCTCACTGACTAATATTAAACCCATCACCAAATTGAAAAGAAACAACAAATATACAAAATATATACTATCTTCCAAGATTGATTGTAACTATTTTTTTACTAAAGCCAAATTCCTCACAACATGATATACCATGTATAATTCACTTACATGCAATAATTCAAGATCTAGGTAGGAAACTAGTCCTTGACAACATTTAAAGTTTCCCTCAACCCAATGGTGACCTTCCCAACATTTAAAATCTCTTCACATGAAGCTACTGACTTGAAAACAACTCTCGAGAAAGATAGGAAGATAGAGAATATCCAGAGTAGTGTAACAAACCAAGGCAAATCAATTACCACAAAGGCAAACTAATTACCGCCATACAAAAATATAACCATTCTTTGGAACAAACACCTCTAGGAAAAATTAGTTATATTATCCAATTCCCCAACTTTTCGTTGACTAAAGTTGATTCCTTCTCCAACCCAGATAATAAAAGTAAATCTACAACTTATAAAACTATAACAATGCTTCTAAGATTTATGTGTCAGGGTTAACAACCTGACTTCGACATCAAATATGATTTTCCAGTCTAGGAATGCTTACCTCCCATCTAATTCGATGATGATTGCTTGTCGTCTCCCATCAATACCTTTTAACTCCTTCAAATTTATCTCTCGTCCTCAAAGCTCTCCTCGGGTAGTCATACGGTGATCATGAATAAAAAACCTTTGGTATCTTAATGTACCCGATCAACTCAGTGCTCGAATTCATATGCTCCAAAGTAAACAACTTATGATTTCTAGATAAACATTGTAGTGCACTTCCAAACACCACCTTCCCTCTACTTAGAATTATCAACTATAATATAACCACTTCCTCTTTTATCATTTAAATCACCAACAATTGATGACTTAGGATTGCAAATTAGATACAATGGATTTGCATCATGTGTTTGATATTTTCATACCATGAATATCATTAGGGCATAAATTCCCTATTAGTGGAGTGTGTCCATTTTGATGAATTTTGCTTGTCATCTTGCTTAACTTTAAAGTCATTCTTAAATTATACACTATTGCTAAGGTCACTCCACCATCAATTAATCACCTTGCTTAACTTTAAAGTCATTCTTAAATTATACACTATTGCTAAGGTCACTCCACCATCAATTAATCACCTTGCTTATATTTTTCCAATCCATAACTAAGGAATGATACATTAACAAATCCTTTCACCATTTAGTCGAATGCCCCCCATGGGAAGAATGCATGCCTTGTTCGCTTGATAATCAACCTCTTTGTTAAGGGCTATTAGCACTTGAAAAAATTGGATTTCCCTATACTAATAATCTCTTTGCGGATTCTTGTGAACAAATGGGCTAGAATCAAGCCTTTACGATTGGTTTGAAATACCAAATGTCGAATTATGGCCATGGAATCCCCTATGACATTCAATGTTTGGATACCCATATCATTTTTATGCTTTAAACCCTACCACAAAGCCAACGATTCCTTAATTAATTGTCATTATTCCCAATCCTCTTGCATAAGCTTTCTCAAATTATCCTCTTGGGTCAAAGAGTAACCCCACCCCCGCCACACATCTACCAACCCTATATTGTTCTTCGAATCTCCACAAAGGAGATGTTATACTTATGCTGTTTAATGATACAACCCCTCATATTTTCTTGTTCTATTCTTAGCCTCCATTTTCCAACTCCTCTTACCCTTGGCTTTAGTGGTGGATTCTTTGGCAAATCCAAAGTAAATAGGAGGCATCGAAGGAAGTTATTTTCCTCAATTTCCATCTTATTATATTGTTGCTTAGCGATACCTTTTGCTTGAATGGATTCTATTGACATTGCCCATACTTATTTCACTACCACTCTTGTTAGGACTTTATTATCATTGAAAATGATTTCTCTCTAACCAAATTTTCCAAAAGATATAATAGGGAAGAGCTTTGTGTATTTGTTTCAACAAAGGATTATCAATAAATTTCCTCAAGTATCTTTTGTTCCAAGATAATTAACCATCCTTAATGGTAAGAGGATCTACTTATATAATACATAATTCGACCATAATTTTTCCCCAAACCTCTATAGCATATTCACATTTTAAGAACAAATGAATTATAGTTTATCCTTCACAGTTACAAAGAGGGCATTATGAGGGTCCATTGTATTCCATATCTTTGAACATTATCAAAGGTCAAGATTCTTCCATGATTTAATAACCAATTAAACATCTTCCCTTTAGGAAGAGCATTACTTAACCATACAATTTTCTAGACAAAATTTTGAGGGAGAGGAAAACCAAGAAGATTTTGCATAAAGTAAACTTCTTTTACCGAGAATATTATGCACTTTCACCCTTATACATCAATACCAGGAAAAGAATGAACTAAAGGCATTTCCCCATGTAAACAATTGACTAACTCTTTCCATTGTCGTTTCAAATTTTCAAGAAAATTTGTGGGGCTTACATCCTTTCTAGTATCAATTATTATCCCATTCCACAATATTCTCTAACAACTAAACATTTTTATCCATCAACCAATTTTAAAGCTATTGAAGATGAGGGATTTTCCTTAACATGGACTTGTTCATAATTCTATCTTTCCAAATTTTAATTTTGGCTCCATTCCTAGTCATCCAAGTGACATTACTTCTCAATATAACAATTGATAATTTACAAAGATTCCAAATAGTTATACAATGCCCATGTTTAAATTTCTGATACACTATTCAATTTCTATCAACTTGGGTCTAGTTTTACGTAAGGCAGGTTTCCACCAAGCTTCTTCTCCTGTAGATAACTTCCATAAAATGTTACATCCTAGAGATCTATTCATTAGGATCAAATCCCCTAATGCAAGCCCCCCATTCCCCATAGGAGCTATCACAGTATTCCAACTAAATAGATGATATTTCTTCAAATTTGATTTCCCCCCTTCCATAAAAACCTTCTTTGTAGCAAATCTATTTGAGCAGAGACCCCTACCATATCTAGAAGAACATAATAGATTGCAAGAGAAGCTAATACTAACTTTATAAGGACAATTCTTCCTTTTGTATTTTATTATTGTGATCCCCATTGTCCCATCCTTTTCCTGATTTGTTCCACTGCCTCTTCCAAATCCAAAGCATTAGGTCTTCCAAGGTTGGGATGTCTAGGTATATAAAACAATTCCAATCTTTTTGAGCTGAAAATTCAAGATTTTCAACAATTTTTTGTAAGTTGGTTGGGGAAGGATACCATAAATAAAAAAACCAACACTTTTTCTTATTTACCTCCCTTCCTAAAGATTAAAGATAATCATGAATAACATCCTTGAACCTATCTTCTGTAATCATGGAGGCTCCCCCTCTAAGGAGAGTGTCATCAACAAATTGAGAGTGATTGCTCGCCTTGAATCCTCTAAGTATTGTAATACCTGGTAAGTGACTAACAATCCTTTCAATTTCCAACTTCCTACTCAAAGTGTTTGCCATGATTATATATAGGATAGGTGATATTGGAAACCCTATCTAAGCCCTCTTCTTCCTTGGAAAAAATTCGTTGGTCTTCCATGCACTAGAGGGGCTATCAAAGGGGAGTCTAGAATCCAACCAATTAATTTCTGAGAGAAACCAGATTTCCCCATCGCTAAATAGATAAATGATTGCCTTACTCTATCGAATGCATTAGCCATGTCCATTTTTATTAGCATACCTCTTTCACTCTTGGTTTTACTTGAGTGTATTGCTTCCTGCACTAATATGATGTTATCTAGAATTTGTCTTTAAGCAATGAATCACCCTTGATTTTCTGAAATTATTATATGTAAAAAAAAATAGTCTCGTTGTCAAAATCTTAGTAATAATCTTGTAGGGTGTATTGCATAAATAGATCAACCTAAATTTGGAAAATGAAACAAGATTTTTTTTCCTTTGGAATAAGAGCTAAAAATGCGGAATTAGTAGTGCCTCCAAGTTTACCCTTTCCCAGGGACCATTTAATCATTTTACATAAATCCTTCTTGATTAAATCCCAAAAATATTGTTATAATTATATCATAAATCCATCCAAACCAAGGGCCTTATTTGGTTCTAGCTCCCAGATGGCCTTGATAACTCCAGTTTCTTCCACTTCCCATTCTAGATCATGATTATCCATTGTAGAGACTAATGTTGGACTATTTTCAAGCAATTCTCCAACAATATTACTATCCACTTCCCTTTGCTCTATTAACAACAAATGGCTACAGTGATTAAATACCTCAAATACCTCATTGTTTGTGAGCTCTCTTCCTTCTGAGGTATTGATTTCTACAACATTATTTCTACACTACCTAGATTGTTCCTGTTTATGGAAGAATGAAGTATTTTTATCCCTTGCCTTCAACCATAGGCTTCTAGTTTTGACTCTCCAATATTCTTCCTTTGCTCTATGTGTTGATAGCAGCCTTGTATTAATTTCTTTTTCTTCCATTCGAAGCTATAGAGACGGTTCTCATGTCTCCATGTGTTCCCGAGTTCTTGCTAAATTTCGTAGAATCTCCTTCTTTTCTGCAAAAGGTTCTTTGTAGCTAAATTTTGCCCATGTTCTTAACCCCTATTTAACTGATTTTAGTCTAGATTCCCATGTATAATTGCGGGAATCCTCCCATTTTTTGCTCTAACTGTTTTAAACAATTTATGCAACTTCTTTTTATTGTAACCAAGCAAAAAAATTGAAGGGTAAAGGACTAAAGTTTATTTTTCTTTGAAAACCAAGTCCAATTGGATTATGATCTAAAGAAGCAAAAACAATGATTGAAGAGGTAATATCTAGAACTTCTTATAGAAATTTACTATTTATTAGAAACATGTCTAAGAGTGCAACGATGTGAGCAAGTCTCAACCTTCTATAGGACAAAGTATACTTACCTTGCTTCAGTTTAATATCCACTGAGTCCACTCATATATCAAGTCTTCTAAATTTTCTAAGAGTATTATTATATTATCTCCTCTATCTACCTAGTAGAATATTATCTCCTCAGAAATGTTACAACAGGAAACCAACTAATCCGCATACAATTACTCACCGAGTTGCTGAGTCTAGAGAACCCAAATCTGTGGGCACATGCCATGAGATGAGATATCTATATGTGGGCACATGCCAAAAACAAAGCAATCAAAGGCTATGATGCTAGATCTGTAGATGGTTGACCACCGTTGGTATTAAAATAAGTGCAGATAAAACAAATATAGGTACGCCTAATACAACATATATATACTTCTGAAAGTTGACGTTGATATGGTGCGATCCATGTCACTCGGATGGATATTCAATGGATGTTTCGAAAGATTACATTCAATCCCCTCAAAACAATTCTATTACAACGACCTTCGTTGCGACTTTTTGTGCATCGTTTTTACTCTATTAGCCCCTTTCAACTAAGCATCCCACCTGAAATTGCTTGGAGCTTGAAAACTTCAAGCCATAACATATTTGCCCTTTTTCAAATTAGACCACTGATCTTGAGGCTCTAATACCAAAGCTGATCCAAAAATGGGCGTAACAAAACTACCTCAAATTTTTTCATTACCATATGCTTATCAAAATTCTCAATTTCACATCACTAACATAGAAATTGGCATAATAATTAAAATCTCAACATTAACAACTAAAATTAAACAATCAAGCACATAAAACACTACACAAACCAAATTGATAACAGAGTCCACCAAACTCTAGTTACATCTTCGGGCCTGCTTTAATGGCGCCACTGCTTCGTTAATATAATGTAAAGTGCTCCAAATGCTTAATGACATTACGATGGATTTCCAATTTGCAAGAGAATGCCTTTGGCCTTACTAGGAACTCAACAACAGCTATGATAAAAGTCCCCATCTCTTCCCACTCTCAAAAGGCTAAAAAATGGCCTATTCTCCCAATATGGTGTTTACAAAAGTTCTCCCTCAAAAAGCTTACAATCCCAAGCCTACTTCCCTCTCAAAATGAGAAGTTTATATAACTTTACATACTTGAGAATTACTTCAACGTATCAATGAGAAAATATCTCTCAAGATCCCATAATTTAGGATCTAGGTACAACTCAAAGAATAAGATGAGAGAAAATCTCAACATCCATGAAGATCTCAACTCTCCATGCATATCTCAATTCTCCATGAAACTATGAAACTAGAATGCTACTTATCTTTTCCATTAGTTCTTCATTGCATTTTGAGGGGGGAAATACAAAGCATATAGTCCTTAAATATTTATTAATCATTTAATTTGATTTTAGCCTTATTTCGTCTGAAACTTCAAGAAGCCATATCTTCTGCATATGAAGTCCATTCGACCCCATTTAAGTTACGTAAGAAAGCTCCCTCTGAGATCTTTGTTGTGAGGATAGCTTCAACAAAATGGAAACCTCTTGCATTTGTCGACTGAGGAGATCCTCATGGATCAATGCTCGTAACACTTTTATCATTTGAAGCACACACTTTCACAATCCATTTGTTCATATAATTTTTCATGGAGATGTTCCTCCTAGAATATTTAGAGCAAAAAAAGCTACCACGGTTAAGCCTTGATTCACGTGTGGGAGATTGATACCTTTATGAACATCACACAGTCATAAGGATCTATAATCAAAGCTAAAGTACTTCAAGTTCCTAGTTTATTTGACGCCAAGAATTTTCGTCATGGAGTATGTTAGGCAAAGATTTAATTCAAATTATGTTCATTTTGATACAAATAATTTTAAGATAACCTTTAAATAGTCAGAGGAAATTGGGCAATTTCAGATAAAATCTAGAAAAACTCAAGTGCTCATGGGGAGAATGCTAAAATATTTAGACTTATTGGAAGAAGATAAATGTTTTTTTTTTGTAAGCTAGTAGTAAAACCTTCTATTGCCAAAAAAAGATAATACTTCACAGCAAGATCACATCCCTCCCAACAAAAGGGAAAACAGGCCAAGATGAAAGAATTTGGACCCTCCCAACAAATGAAAAGCAGATCCAAATTCTTTACAGAGAGGTCTCCATCAGTTTGCCTCTAAAGGAAATTAAACTGAACCATTTACAGACAGAGTTTTTGTGAATAAGTACTTCTATTATTCATAAAACAAGATTTTAAAAGACAAGAAAAAAACACACAAATAACTAACTTAAATTACTCAGCTTCTTGCTTGACTCCTGGGATTGAAGGAACTTCAGTTTCGGAGTCCAATCTAATGTCTAGATGAGAGGTAATATGCTGCACATTTTTGGTTATCTTGTCCAATTGGAGGAGGATGGCTTAATGAGATTCTGCTCTTTCCAGCAATGCGTTTCTCACGAGAAATTTTTGGTGCCAAACCATGTTCAGCATTTTCATGTACAAAGCAACTCGGCCCCGAGGGTATCCTGGATCCGTGAACAGAGCTTAAACTCCTTTCGCATATCTTCATCCAGTGTACATTGCCTGGATACTCTTGCATCTTCTTTGACCTCCTCAATTTCTTCTTTTATTTCTTTTGGAGTCTACTTTCTGTAGAGACGAGCAGTCTTGACAATATTTATCATAAATCTGGACGGGGCGGCTGGAGGTAAGGCTGAGGAGTTTGCCTCCTTGGCTTTCCTATGTCTGTAACGTTAAGGCTGCTGAGGCATATTGATGTGGAGAACCAGGGAGGGCTTCCAAAAGGGAGCATAAACAGGTCTAGTGCTTTAAGATGCGAGCACATGCCAAAGGTTCCCAAGAAGAGCCAAACCACATAGCGAAGTGGAGTCTTCAGTTGAGAGCTCGGAGAACTTGGGAGGGAAAAGGCACAGTGGGATGGAGCATAGCACCGATGAGAAGTGAGAGGTGTTCAACCAGGGAGAGTCTGAGGGATACCATAGAGGATGTTACATGTGCACAATACCATACAACAAACGGACTAAATCGAGAAAACCAGAGACTACCAATGCAATCCAATGGAGAAACCAACTTTCAAATAAACTCAGGCTGACCATTATTTCCCAGGCTGGAGGGTGAGATCTAGTACTTAGGCTTTTGTCCTTCATGATCCCGGCCATGATTTCTCAAGACGGGCGGCTCTATTCGCGCATGTGCCTCTTCTTCCCAATGGCTCTTTTCCACCATCATCCTTGCATTGTAATGATTTACATTAGTACCTGCTCCACTGCCTGGTCTTAAGCATGTGAGGGCTTCATATGGCACGGGTTGTGTTGGGTGCTGTAAGGTGGTGGCATGAGGCTCGACCACGTGCCTCCCATGTGCTCCTCCATTTTCCCTAATAAACACCAGCCGTGGGGATAAGAAGATAAATGGTTATATGACCCTCATCATGTTATTTATGGAAGAAGAGTGGAGGAAGGACTTTGTCCATATCTACATCACCCTTTGGAGCTTGAAATATTGTCAAGTAAATATATTTGGGTGCAAGTTTTAGGAATAATGAAGGAAGATATCGAGCAATAGGATGAAGATGTTAAATCAAAGACAATAAAAACTTTAAGCCATGATCATGTTCAAAGATGGTAAAGGTTCAGATAATACCTTAACTATTAACAAAGGTATAACTCCACATAATACTTAGGCGTGCATGGTGGATACCCCCCATAAGTTTCACAAGGGGAATAAGAGACAAGAAATACAAAGAACTACAGAGATGGATATTTATGAACATCATTCATAAGGACCTGGAAGTAAAAAAAGTAGAATTGAGAAAGAAGCAATAGAAGAAGTTAGTTTAGATGAAATTGTGTCACAAGAACAAAATCCTCGAGAAGATGCTATTAAAGAGATCCTATATTTAGATCACCTTCATTCAGCCTTAGTTTGCATGGAGGAAATTCAATCGACAGGGACATCATCTACTAGAAGTGAACAAAAGGATAAAATTGATTTGTTCACTCATTTAATGGACGATAAGGACCAAATTGACAAAGAGAATAAATAAATATACCCTCAAGCATTGAATATGGAAACAACATAGCCTAGAGTAATTTCAGTTATAGATTTTAAGGAGGGAACTTTCCCCATGGTTGTTATTGAGCCTAAATCACATAAAATGCAGTCAACAGAGGATTATAAATCCACTTAGATCATATTCAAATCAACTTATTTTAGATTGGAGTTGGGTAAAATGGATGGGCTTGACAAGATTGATTTATATAGGCAAACACGAGAGACAGTTTTTAGGGACCTATTAAAAACCATTGCTATCATGGAAAATCTATGAACCATGTTCAAGAGAGTGAAGAAGCAGTTAAAATAAGAAAAGACTTCCAACATGGAAAAATAGCTTAAGATAGATAGTCTTGAACAAAAGATTGTTGTTTTTTGCATTGATCCTAAATACCCTCCTCCAAATCAGTCTTTTATCCAAGAAAATGATGTAGAAATATAGGTTTTACTAAAAAAATTCAAAATGCATGTTTTAGAGAACATGCAAACAAATGAGCTTTTAGAAATCCAAATGGAGAAACAAAAGATATCTAAGAAGGCAATGAAGCTACACTATAAGTATAAGTCCTTATATGAAAATTTAGAGAAAGAGACACAAGAAACCATTGCATAGAAACCCATTTTTTATCATAACAAACCTTAGAAGAAGCTTCAAAGGATTTGGTTAAAACATTATTGCAATTGAATTTGAAAGAAGTATAGTATCCTAGTTAAAAAAAATATTGCAATGCATGAAGAACACGTGGATATTTTATAGTAGCAGGTCAAAGAAAGAGAGGCAATTTTCAATGAAGCTCGGAGTGTTAGATACCAACTTCAGAAATGGCTAGATCACGCTAGTAATAGATTGGTTGGCAGGACTAATTTGATTGCATCTAAGCATATACTATGGAAAAAAATAATTGCAATAGTATTTCATGGGGTGAGGAGGTTTTGGAATCTAGGGTTCAACATAATATAAATAACATGTGGATTGAGCTAACAGACAAGCCTCAGATTGTTGAGGATGTGATTAAATATCTAAATTCAAGGTCTTGGGAGGAATTAAAAACCTTGGTGGTTAACGATAGAACCACATTAATAAAGAATACTTCGAGGGTACTCACAAAAAACATTTTGTTGAAACTACACAAGTATTGTGCAATGCTACTTTTAAAAGTGGAAGAGTATTCAAAATCAAATTCAAAGTTCTTATTTGAGGAGGGTTACCAACATCTTGGGGAGAAGACATGAATTTGCTTTCCCAAGAGGTCTACAATTCTTTATTGTTTCATCAGGGGAAAGATACACAAAAGTTTCAGGACATGCAGGATCCCTTAAAGGGATAACTTATTGTTGAGGAATTGACAAAAGATTTTAAACTTTCACTTGGGGTCCAAAATACTTTACAAAGGCTCCCCACCCCCACTTATGATTAATACACACAATTGAACACGACAAAGAGTAAAATTATGAATTTCAAATATCCTACAGGAAAAGAATGGAATAGTATCTATAGGTTCACCCTTTTGGGATTTTGTGCATCACAAAGCGCCTTGTCATTATCCCAATAGAGGAACCAAGGATAAAAATAGGTACAAGTTTCATTTAGATGCATTTATTTCCCAATAGGAACCTATGAATATATCATGATTGACCTATTTTCAGGATCGAAGCATGATTGTAAAAATTTATTGCATGAAAATAAGGCTATAAAGAAATAGGAGGAAGACCCAAGGGTCGGCACTTTTTGGAGAGTGACAATGCATCTATCCTTGAAGAGTGTATATCATAGAGATTTAGAGTTGAAAGATTACTATAAGTTGTAAATTGGAAATGTTTTAAAGATTTTCCCTTTCATTGTATCGTCCTGTAGAACTCCTCAGTTATTTGTGACTTTCCTTTTGTTTCCACAAGCCGTGTTCAGCTCGTCTATCCAAGATGATATCATGTTATAAACAAATTTTGAGTTACGTTGGATCATTGTGATTATCTTATCAAAGACCCATGTGATGATATTTTGGATATTTTTCAGATTTCTGTCAAGTCCCCACCTCAATGAGGTTACTAGTTAGCAATGTTTCACCCACCTATTAGTTCCCTAGGTTGAGGAGGCATTAAATATTGCAATAAGGGAGATATGAGACCCAAGTAAACCTTAGTTTGTCATTTACACATTAAATTGGGTCATACAAATAATAAATATGGATAAAATAAAGTGGCATTTCTTCATGAAGACATTTGGAGGTTCATGGAGACCTTGGGTAGCTAGATTCTTCCTTACACATGTCATGACTTAACCCCAAATTTGAAATTATGAGTAATGGAACGTTCTTGGAAGGTGAATAGGTGTTAAGTAACATGTCATAAGCCCAAGGATTCAAATAGGTGATGAGGAATAACTCCCCATGGAAGAGGAAGAGACTAGGAAGAAACTAGGTGCCACTTGGAGCCACTGAGAGATTCCATGCGCTTTATGACAACAATGATGGAAGATTCTATCACAAATCAGACCTGATTGCAGACATGATTGCATACCTATGACAATCTGACATGTCAGGGATAGAAATAGCCTCAAAGAGGGTGCACTTGTGTTTTGGTAGCAACAATTCGAATTTGGTGGAAGATGAAGGGATGAGGAGAAGGATAAGTGTCATGGGGGTTAGTAAACATCAAGGATGAGTTGGAGAAATCCTATGGGAGGGAATTCAACCTTGGAGGACCTTATGAGGGTTATAAAAATATGTCATGAGGAATGAGAATGACTTTTTATCATTTGAGAATTTGCGTTTGGAATTGTGGAAAGCATTAGCTTGTCCATTGCACGGTGAGTGCTCACTTGCCTTGGTAGTGAGCCAATTTCGAGAGTTAGATTCTCATCCAAATTGGATGTTGGAGAGGCCACCCTGACCTCTCATTTGGATGTTAATGGAGTGTTGTTATTATAGATAGGAGGCTACTACAGTTCGTGACCCATCTCTCCTTCTATTCTCTCAATCCCTACTTCAATATTCACATGCTTATATTTACAGAAGGAGTTACATAAGTATTTGCACAAGGAATTACATAAGTATTTACACGACTTTTGAGTTGTTAAGGAGAAAAATATCCAATGAGGGAACACTTGTGCAAATGGAAGTTACAAAACCAAGTGTGACCACCACAAAGGACTTACAAAAAGACCAAATGGGATTAATCAACAAGTGCCACCCACCCAAACACCAAGGAGGCCCACTAAATCATGAAATAGGCTCAATAGTACCAACATAGGCTAAAATAATCAAAGTTGGGTTTGTTGTACAAGGTTTGGGTGATCATCAACTAATAAATCCACAAAGGCATAAATATGAACCACAATCAACCAAACAAGTTCGAAAGTGCTACGAATGTCCCAATTCCCTGTCACATTGTGGATCTAGGCCTCCAATTCTCTTTTAGTGGTCCCCAATGTGCCAGTTGTTTTCATTAATTAATTATTTACAAAAAAAAAAATGTCTCTAGGTCCTTAAAGACCCTTGTTCCGGCACCCTGTGCCACAATAATAAACAATTAAAAATTACATATGTTTGGGGCTTAAAACATGGGGGATTACAGAATACTATACAAGCACGTGGTTTCCAGCATAGTACCATAGCCAATGATCACAAATCAACTCAAGACATGTTAAAAACCAATTCTCTCTTTCTATTCTCCACAGAGACAACAAAAAAAAAGAGAGAGAGAAAATATTTATTGTTCATGTATGTTATCATGGCACATACAAAGGGATAAAAATATTGCTACAACAAAATGATTGTCTAGGTTGAATGTAGAAGCATCGGACTGCCTAAACCCAAACTGAGGAAATATCACTCGATCCTAGAACTCATCGATTGAATTATTTCTGAATAGCATAACATGTGTTGCATAAATGCCCCAATTAGATTTGCGACATACAATTAGAAATTTATTGAAGATGTGTTAAAAAACATTTCTCTCGTCCTAAATATCCACAGGAACAGGAAAACAAAGAAGGAAAATATTTACAGACCCTTTACCTTGTCATCGCACATACACAAAACAAGAAACACAACTATTAATTTTGTAATGTTCCCAAACAAAGATAACAATAGGCAATTGTGAAAGACCAGAACACATATGAAATTGTTGGAAATTTAGTGTAAATCCACTAGCAACAACTCCCTTATCTTCTCATTGCATGCACACAAAACATAAAAAGAAAAAAAATATTTATTATTTTTTGCAATTTCCCTAGACACAGAGAACAATAAACAATTGTGCAACATTACACCGCAGATTCAATTGATTGATAATTTGCAAACACCTAATCTTGACAACAATGGCCAAGTTGAGATGACTTTCCCTACTCAGAGAATTCGAAAGGTTTGAACCTACTTCGATTTCCCATAAGCTTGTTTCACTTTCGCACACGAACCAAGCTCTAGTAACATCGTTAAAGACAAATTTCCAGTTATTTATACATTGCTCTATAGAAGCAGAGACCAAAAGACCAAATGTAGAAGAACATCGCAATTTCCTCCCCGTAACTCTGAATCAAGTAAGAAGAGCTTCGATCCTACCTTGGGCATTTGCCGTCATGTCAAGCTCTTACCACGCCAATCGACAGACCCCACGGGATGCAAAACCCAATTACCCTCCATCAAAAGTCCTAAACCTCAGGTCCAAAATGGAAGACCAACACTAGGATTCCTCCATTTTTGCATCTGAAATATCCATTGATGCATGAGCACCCTTCAAAGCACTTGGCCAGGAATTCTTCTGGGTAGGTTTTTCCCACTCTTGAGTAGGTTGGCCCACTTTCTTCCTTATAATAGAGCGTCGACGCCTATTGTTAATTGACATTAGGTGCCACGAGCGCCTTTACTCTGTTCATAGAAAGCACTGACGCTTTTTCCCTCTCTAGAAGCAGCGCCAACAGACTTACAAAAGGAAAAGGGGAAGTTTCGAGAAGCTTCCATACGAAAGCTCTCGTGGAGGAAGTTCCTATCAGTTAGGGAGATCTGGCACTCAACCTCCTCACCCTTAGGGATCATCCCCTATCCTTTTCCCAAAGAATCTCATCCATATAGGCCTCCCTTGGCCTATAAAAGAAGGCTTCATGGACTATGTGAAGAGAGACCAAGAAGAACATTCTTATGTTGTTGGATTGAAGTCTAGTATTGAGGCAAAGTTAAGTGAGTTTGTGTGCATAGAGCTTTGTGTGAATGAATAGTGTTGTCAGTGTGTCAAAGACCATTGTGGAAGACAAAGCTATTGACATCAATGTTTTGGTTGTAGCTTTACCTTGTTATTTGATTAATACAAAAGTGTTCCCCTTTCCCATATTTGATTTGTGTTAATATCAGTCAATTATTATTAGATTCCTTGATAACTAATATGGATTGTTAATCTATCTGGTTACTCTTATCTTGTTGTCATGTTTTCTGATGCTTCTTTGGAGGTATTATAGATCGCATAAAGAGCAGTGGAACGAAGACTAGAGTATTCAAGTATGAGGTAAAAGAGTGACTTCATTCAATTAGATTAACCATCTAGGGAAAGGATATATTGTTATGGTGTTTTGTTCTAGACTTGTACCATACAAGCTAGAGGAACAAGAGGTTTCTGCATCGATTGGAGAATTCCTACAAACAAAATTGGCGACTCCATTGGGGATAGATTGATCCAGTCAAATTTGGGGCAAATCCAGTCAGATCTGAAGCAGATCAAGTTATATCTAAGGTCTACGGTAACACTCTTACTTGTAAACTTGCATTCTCTTTGCTTGGCTCATTTCAGTTGTTAAGGAGAGTGGTCCACCTTATTATTCTGTCAATTTCCTATGTTGAAGTTTGCATTACTTCTTTATCAGTCCAGCTTTTGGTTTCTTTGCAAGTGATTGGCCCTTTTCACTTTGTAGCTCTTTCGACACACCTAGGTAGATTCGGCAGAGCGTCATCCCTCTCTGGCACCTACTGCACCCTAACACTAAGCGCTATTGGTGCCTTCAACCAAATAACATAGAGCGTCGTTGGCGCCTTTACTCACTATACACAGTGTGTCGTCCACCTGCTGGCACACTGGTGCAACCTTACACAATGCGTCGAGGTAAGTTCATCACTGCCTTTAAGCACATGCTTTCATATTTTTTGGTTTTTCTGAGTTTGCTGTGTAATTTGCTCATTGTTTGCTTGCTGGATCTGATGATTTTGATAGCTTGATCTCACTTTTTGAGTTCAGATTTAGGATTTTTCATCAATAAGGAATTTTGAGTGAAAAGATTGTGTATGGACTACAATTTTGGATGCATGACTTGCTTGGTCCATTATTTGAAAAGTCTTTTGAGAAAAAGAAGATCTGTAGCATCGTTGGAATTAGTCAATTTAAGTTGTTTAATGTTCTTTCTTTTTCGAATCATATTAAAAAAGACAAAAGAAGTTAGCTAGCTTGTTTTGTTTGCATAAGTACTTAGGAAAATATTTCATTATGAATGCTTAGGAAAAGATTACTCCTGGTTTGCATGAGTGCTTAGGCAAGTGAATATTTATGAATTTGATTGATAAAGTTTAGTTTTTTATATGCATTAGAGGCTCTCATTCCTTTCCCATTTCAGAGATTAGATTAATGGTGAAAAGCTTGTGTGTTTGAGAAATTGTCGTATATCTTGAAGTTTGATTTATTGAAAGTATCATGGCATCTTATTTCTAAAAGAAAAGGTTTCTCCCCTACTCTAGTTATCCTTCGTCAAAGAAAAAGAGTTGCGTTACATATAGATCCTAAATTTGCAACTTGATATACACTCCACAAACATTCACTAACCATCAAGATAAAATCAATGGTAGCCTAGGTTAAAAAATTTAGTAATTTGAGTGATAGGACAAAGACGTGTTTCGATGTATTAAAACATAGGAGTTGTCATTTTATGCTTGCACTTCATCTTGGGCACTGTGTGGTTCTTCCATGTACTGTTAGTATATCGAACGGACTTTCACGTACCCCCGAGGTATATCGAAAGGTACCTCACATACTCAATTGTGTATGGGAAGGCCCCTTTCGTACAACTGTGCATTAAACAACACAAATACGGATTTGAGCTCCCACGTACCTTGATTATATCGGGAGACCCCTCTAGGATACCTGAACCATCTAAGAAAATCCTTTTGTTCGTCTTGTTGGAGCAATACACCGAGAACAACACTCAGGGAGATACTACACACATGCCATCCAGGTAGTTGGGTATTCAGGAAAGGGTACGGTCCCAATCCTCCTTGTCACATTTTACTATTGGACCCTGTTGTATACCACGAGTTGTGACAACTTGACAATCCTAGTGAGGAACCAGCTATCACAAGCCCATCCTGTCATTTAAGTTTGCTTGTGGCTTAGCTTGCGTTGGTTTGTTTGTGTGTGATCTCTTCTTTGCTTAGAATTATAGAGTATAAATCCTCAGCCAACACCCTAGTTGATCTACCTGTGAGATGTTCTCATAGGTTGTAGGGTTTTCCACCTGACTCTCCTCTTGCCGTGGAAGGAAACGAAGGTGAAACCATGGACCAACCAGCTTCTGTTGATTCTCATGTAGAAGGTATTCCAGTTACTGAAACTAGGGAAGAATTTACTTCTTATGATAATCCCTTATTAGTTCAACAACCTTCCATTGAAAATGTTCCTTTTCATTTTCAACTGAAAGGTCAAGCTGGTTCATTGAATTGGGTGTTCAATAACCCATCAGATAACATTGTAGCAACAGAATTTGGTCCAAATGCTCCTTTTTGGGAGACCTCTCTAGGGCAAGCTATTTCTGAATACAGGACTACTAGACCTTCCTATGTTACTCCCATTCAAGAGCTTTTGACAAATCAAGAAGTCTTCGGAACCCTCCATCAATATCTCAAGCGATTGCGTAATCTAGGAAAAAATATAAGGAGGAGAATTTTTTCTCCTCTCCCCCAACATTTAGGAACAACCCCTCCTAGATATCATTCCCTTTCACCATCTGAAGTAGCTCCTATCTCAGGGTCACCGACCCAAAACATGTTTACTCAATATCCAGGTCAACCCTCTACCCCCTCTCAGCCTAATTAAAATTCCCCATTAGTTTCCACTCCCTCGATAGTTTCTATATTTGGTGTTGGCATGACCCACCAACAAAGCCTCGTCGACAGGGGTTCCTACTCTATCAACGTCAAACCAACGCGATCTCCCTGAGCATCGGCCCAGACAGGTTTTACCCCGCTTGGTAACACTCGTAGAGTGAATGAAGTCTCACCCGAGATGTCGAGGGAGAGCTGTCGGAACTAAGTTTCTGGCAGTAAGAAGGGAGGGCATGGAATCAACGACTTAAATTCATAATCAACAGACACTACATAGATCATTTTATTAAAATCGGATCATTCATCACATATTTATAACACGTAGATAGCTAATAGATCGCATTACTTCATTCATCACAGCACTCACATTCATTCATATAACATATATAGTAAACATTCGTCATTGTCATTGCAGTGCATAAAGACAGGAAAGAAACGGGAAACCAAAACAATTAGGGCAACATCCGTCATGTCATATTACTTATGCGCAATAGATTCACATCATGCAATACTTCTCCATAGCATGAGACTTAGAGCCGATCGATACAAACAGAGCCAAAATATCGCTCACAATAGACGCAGATGCCAAAAGATCTCCAAACCCAAAATACAAGTTATCCTCAAAATTCTCTCCAAAGTTGATCTATTTACTATTGCAACTCTAGCTCTATATATAGGCTTGTGCCTTTACATCTAAGGTCCACTTCTAACTAACTTCTAACAAACTAGTGATCTATATCCACAAAATGTGGTCAATCGGTACAAAATTGCATAAAGAATTCCAAAAATGGTTATTCTTCCACCTATCGTGTTGTTGTGGTCCTTCGCGATGGCCTGTGATATTGTGTAGCCTCCACAGTGCTACGCAACTCACTTACCCAATACCCCTGCCAATAGGCCCCTAACACAGTCTTGTGACTCGTCCTTGAGCCATGTCAGGTCGACAAGGTGTACTCAGTCATCTTCGTCTTTAAGTCCTCAAACTGCTAAGAGATCTCTTGAACCTGGAGATGAACATATTCAACTGTGTCCCGATAATTTAGGATGTCCTTCTTCAATGGGTGCTCCTCCCCGGCCTTCCCATCCACCATCTTCCTACCTTCTTGCACTGCCTGCAGCGTAGTGACTACTTTCACAGCCAACTGCCCGCTAATGTCTTGGAATTCGTTGAGCTGGGTCTACGCTTATGCTGACATTCTTGGGCTCGGGCAACTCACTGTTGCAAATCCTTCAACTCTTCATAGTGCATAATCTAGACCATGAGAGGCATTGTGTGCAGCGACGTCTTCAGAATTGTTAACTGAGTTTCAGCTTCTCGCGCTTGCTTGGCCAACTGTTCCAATTGGTCATCCTGAATGACACTCTACTAGAACTGTGTCATTTCATCTGTGATCGTCTTCGCCTCTTGCTCCATAGCTTCAAACTAGGTCGCAAACTCCTCGATCGTATTCTTCCATTAGGCAATCTGTTCCGACGGCATGTTGGGTTAAACCAGAGAATTCAACATATTGATATTTAATTGGAGATGGGCAAGCACCTCCCCAAGTCGCTTAGCTTTGGTGATAGCAGTGAGTTATTTCATGCTATCATAGATGTGTTGACAGGCCTCATCAACCGCTTGCTCAACCTCACCGCAACTAGCACAAAGCTACGCTTTCTCGACAATGAGGCGGTCTTGCTCCTTCTTTAACTCAGTGATTTCGTTGGCGGCTTTCCGCTGCAGCTCTGCCTGTGTTTTCTTCAATGCGGTAATCTCCCGTGCCGTTTCTTTTGCCAACTGCTCTTTGATCTTCCGCAGCTCTTCAGCATCCTCCTGTAACTTCTTCGCGGCGTCTTGTGACTGCACATACCCATCACTAAGCTCATTCTTCCTGTCATCCAACTCCTGGCTAGCACCCTGCTGCAGCTACACTAAGACTTGGGCAGGTAACATATTGAGATTGATAGCAATGGCTGCAATAATGAGTTCACTTTTGTACTTCCTGCGTTGATTCTAGTCAAGGGAACTTGAACGTTCCTGGTGTGCGGCTTGGTGATAATTGTCGGGAAATCCTGCATCACAACCTTCTCGGGTGTCACTTTTGAAACAACAGCAAAAATAGAATCTAGCTTAACACTTACCTCAGTGAACCCTTCTTGACTGGACACGTGCATAGCTTGCACTACAACATCAGTTGCGTCGGTGACAACCTTGATAAGTCGTTGTAGTTGGTTCTCCATCACCGAGTGGGAGTTGCTGCCGGCGTCGAAATCCATGCGTATTTTAGTGTGTAACTCCTCCAACATGCGTCGGGATTCTGGATTAGATTCCGTCGAGGACTCTCCATCGAAGTCATGGAGATCTTCCATGCCTGGACTGGATCATCTGGGGCATCTACTAGTGGTCCTGTAGAGATCTCATCCACGCTCACAGGTTCGCACCATTCAATTGGCCAATCTTGAACAACGGCCTCCAATTCTACATCTGTGATTTTGTAGGCCATAGGCATCCATTGTTTGTCAAGATACCTACGCGCCTGGATATAAATAGAATGAGGCTTGATAGAAAACTGAATGATCCTTTGATATTGGGATACGATGCCATTGGATAATCAGGGTACCTTGACGGCCGCGGCCTGTAGCACTTCCCAATAGACCCAAAAATGAATTACACAGTCCTGTTGTCGACTGGGTTCCACAACCCACCATAAGTTTTGATAGCGTGCGCCTTTGCACACCTTTTCTGCAGCAACTGACATCGGCTAGTAGTCCTCTGGCTCCATCCATGTGATTAAAGCAATGAGAATTAACAACAAACTGTAGGAAAAATTACATTCCCCTGCCTGAGCAGCAACAGCATCTTCTAACAACTAATTTAACAGAAACAGGGACCATCTCATCTACACCCCTTTAGCACATTTTTGCGCACACACAACCACACCCAAATTACATTGAACATGCCGATTCTTTTGGAATATCTTGCTGGCCAAAATGTGTGCCCCAATACGCACTGATCGCTTAGACGTACTGTCGATGCGATATGCCTGGCCATCGCGTTGTAATCCAAATCTCTCCTTCAACTGTTGGGCAAGCTTCTTGTCACTATCCCGCCTTCTGAAATATTGCGTCGGATCTTCACTGACCTTTGGTAACCCCGTAATGTTGGCAATTAGGTCCCCTGTACTATAATACATCAGAACAAGTCCACCAACCTTGAACTGCTTAGTTGTTATGTGGCAGTCAGGCCAGGCTTTCTGCCACTGCTTTTCCACATTTTGATGGAAGCCTATAATAAAACGGTCTTCTTCCATTTGAACCAGTTGCGCCAGCCTCTCTTGTATAGTGCCAGTATCTGTCATCTCTGTTATCGTAGCAATTCGTAGGCTCGGGAAAATATATTCCATGGGCACGACTGCTTCTTGTCTATAGACTAAACGAAAAGGGGTGTATATAGTAAGTCGTTTGCATGCTGTCCTATAGGCCCATAATACCGCCAAGACTTTCTGGTCCCAATCATCTCTTTACACATTGCATACTTTGGTCAATGCATTCTCGAGTACTTTGTTGAATGCCTTGACAGTTCCATTTGCTTGAGGATGGTAGGGTGTTGTTTTCTTGTGTTGGATTTGGAATTCTGTGGTCAGTTCAATAATTAGCTTATTTACAAAATGCATACCATCGTCACTGATTAGGATTTTGGGATAGCCAAATCTTGTGACGATGTTCTCAAAGAGGAAGTGGGTTGCAATTGCAACAGTACAATCTTTTACTAGTGCAGCCTCTGCCCATGTAGCAGTGATGATATAACGCGCACTAGTTCGTTTTCCCGGTGGACTGATAGGGCCAACAAAATCCACTGCCCATTTATTAAAGGTCTACAGTGTAATTTGTGGCCCAAGTGGCATTTCGTCACATCGCAATGGTTTCCCCGTTCTTTGACACTTATCACAATTGCAACAATATTTTCTTGTATCCATATGTACCATTGGCCACCAGAGTCCAACTTGCAAAATCTTGCGCACTATTGCTTTCCCGGCATAGTGTCCTCCTGAGACACCCGCATGTGCTTCTGCCATTACCCATTGTCTTTCATGATCAAAGACACATCTTCACAGTATTTCATTCAGTCCCAACTTATAGAGATATCCTACAATTAATGTGTATTCTGAGGCCTTGACAACTAGTTGTTTCTTTTGCCATGTTGAATAATCTTCAGGTGCATGCCATGTATTAAGTAAGTGTATAATCGCATCGAATTCTTTATCGACAACATTTGTAGTAAATAGTTACGCATCCGGTAAATTGTCCTCTAAGCTGGTGGGTTCTTCCCCATTTTTAATTCACGATAAGTGGTCAGGCCCAACATTTAGTCCTCCTGGATTCACAACAACTTCAAAGTCAAATTCTTGAAATAGGAGGAGACACCAGCAGATTCCCCCCCCCAACACTGGCTTATTGACCAGGTACTTTAGCGCAGAATGGTCAGTGAACATTTTGAAGTGTCCACCCAATAGATAATGTCTGAATTTTTGTAGCGCATAAGCCATTGCAAGCCCTTCTCTTTCAGTTGTGGTATAATTTTTCTCTACCGTTGATAGTTTCCTACTTGCAAATGCGATTGGGTGGTCGATAGCGCCATCTCCTGCTTGGGTTAAAACTATGCCAAGTGCAATCGATGATGCATCAACATGTACATGGAATTCTTTTTTCCAATCTGGAAATATTAATATTGGTGCAGTAGCCATTTTACCCTTCAGTTTATCCAGACTCTCCTGGTAGTTTTCATTCCATTCGAACTTGGCATCTTTTTTTAGCAACTTCTCCATTGGGGCAGTTATCTTTGCATATCCTCTTATGAATTTCCTATAATACCCAGTGTGTCCCTAATGTGGACCTGAGTTGCATGACTGATGTGGGCGAAGGCAAGTCCAGGATAATTGCTACCTTCGTGGGGTCGAACAGGATCCCATCGCGGCATACTACATGGCCCAACAACACATTGAATGGTGTATAGAATATACATTTTCTCAAGTACAGTGCAATGTGATACTGGTGACACCTCTCCAGCATCATGCACAAATTTTCAATATGGTCTCTTACCAGACCAAAGACCATCCAGTCATCAAAGTATACTTCAAGAAACTTATGAATGGAATATTTGGGAGCATATACTACTATTCTAGAAAAAATAGCAAAGGCATTTTAAGGCCAAACGACATTATCATGTATTGGTAGCATCCCCATTCTGTTACAAAGGTTGTCTTGTGTCGATCTTCTTATGCAATTCAGACCTGATGGTATCTTGAGAACCTGTCTGTGTATGAGTACATTTCTTGTCCACCAACACTTTCCAAAACCTCATTTGTGAAGGGTGTAGGGAATGGATCATGCATGCATGCATCATTTAGTTTCCTCAGGTCGACACAGATTCTGACTTCACCTGTCGCCTTTTTGTCCTGGATGACTATGGGGCTTATCCATTCCGATTCTTCAATTGGTTCAATAATTCTTGCCTCCAACATGCGATCCAATTTTGCTTTTATTTTCTCCTTATAACGTGGGTTTAATCTGTATGACTGTTGTTTCACTGGTCTTGCGTCGGGTCTGAGTGGAATATTCTTCTCAACCAAATCCCCTACTATCCCCTTCATTTCGATGAAGTTTGTCGGGAATAGGTCTTGAAATTCATGTAATAAATTGGTGATTTTGGTTACTGTTTCTTCATCCCAGTAGTCTCCAATGTTAGCGAATTTTGGATTGTCCTTCGATCCAATCTTAACTTTTTTAATCTTTAGCGGCTTAACGAATTGTTCACAGGAAATGCCGCTTCCTTCTACCTCGCGCGATCCTTCTGATTCTGGAAAATTGATGTTGGTTGGATCATCGCCTGGGTCCCCAAAGAGATTATAGCATGTCATCCAATGTTGGACTGTCTCACAGCATTGGTGGGAATGTGTAGCACAAGGTTGAGAATACACAATCTCCAGTGGGGTCTCGGTGAATATTTTTTCCTTAATAGTTTCAGCGCAATATAAACTGTAGGTTGTTCATCCACAAACTGGAATGTGTAAGTGAATTTCTGCACAACTTCTTCTCGTTCTGTTGTCTCTTGGCACAGCTCCATAGATGCATACCAGCCTCGTGGTGTCGTCTCAAGAGAATGGATGAAATGGTGAATCCATTCCTGGCGAGGGTAGTTCGAGAACACTGTGGAATATTGTTCTATGTGTTCGACAGGGTCTAATAACCCCGTATATCTTTAGGTTACAGTTGTAGATTCTTCCCCAAACCTTACTTCTAGCAGCCTTCTGCACTGCATCCATTCAGTTATGATGTTCTTATGTGTACCCCACCATCGTGCGGGCATAGATTTCAATGTATTGGCCCAGACAGGTTTGACCCCGCCTAGCAACACCTGCAGAGCAGATGAAGTCTCACCCAAGATGTCGAGGGTGAGCTGTCGAAACCAATTTTCCAGCAGTAAGAAGGGAGGGAATGGCATCAATTACTTAACTTCATAACCAACAGATACTCCAGATATCATTTTATTAAAATTGCATCATTCATCACAAATTTATAACCAGTAGATACCTAATAGATCGCATTACTTCATTCATCACATCAGTCACATTCATTCATATAATAGATACAGTAAACATCCATCATTATCATTGCAGAGCATAAAGACAGGAAAGAAACAAGAAACCAAAACACTTAGGGGAACATCTGTCATGTCATATTACTTCTGCGCAATAGATTCACGTCATGCAGTACTTCTCCACAGCAGGAGACTGAGAGCCGATCGATACAAATAGAGCGAAAATATCGCTCAAAATAGATGCAAATGCCAAAAGATCTCCAAACCCAAAATAGAAGTTATCCTCAAAATTCTCTCCAAAGCTGATCTATTTACTATTGCAACTCTAGCTCTATATATAGGCTTGCGCCTTTACATCCAAGGTCCACTTCAAACTAACTTCTAACAAACTATTGACCTATATCCATAAAATGTGGTCAATCGGTACAAAATTGAATAAAGAATTCCAAAAATGGTTACTCTTCTGCCTATCCTGTTGTTATGGTCCTTCGCGATGGACTGTGAGCTTGCACAACCTCTGCGGTGCTACGCAATTCACTTACCCAATACCCCTACCAACAACCCCCCAACATAGTCTTGTGGCTCGTCCTCGAGCCACGTCAAGTCGATAGGGTGTACTCCATCGTCTTGGTCTTGAAGTCCTTGAATTGCTGTGAGATCTCTTGAACCTAGAGCTGAACACGGTCAACTATGTCCCGACAATTCAGCATGTCCTGCTTCAGTGGGTGCTCCTCCTCGACCTTTCCATCCACCATCTTCCTACCTTCTTCTACTACCTGCAGTGCAACGACTGCTTTCACAGCCAACTACCCACCAATGTCTTGGACTTCGTCGAACTGGGGGCTGCTCTTGCACTGACGTTCTTGGGCTTGGGAGGCTCACTGCTTCAAGTCCTTAAACTCTTCAGAGCGTGTAATCTGGACCATGAAAGGCATTGTGTGCAGCGATGTCTTCAACGTTATCAACTCAGTTTCAGCTTCCCATGCTTGCTTTCCCAACTGTTCCAGTTGGTCATCGTGAACAACACTCTGCCAGAACTATGTCATTTCGTCCGCTATTGTCTTCGCCTCTTGCTCCATAGCTTCAAACTAGGTCGCGAACTCCTCAATCGTATTCTTTCATTCGGCAATCTGTTCCGGGGCGTGTCGGGGTAAACCAGAGAATTCAACAGATTG
Source organism: Pseudotsuga menziesii (assembly GCA_001517045.1). Taxonomy (NCBI): domain Eukaryota; kingdom Viridiplantae; phylum Streptophyta; class Pinopsida; order Pinales; family Pinaceae; genus Pseudotsuga; species Pseudotsuga menziesii. The sequence goes on along the minus strand of LPNX010818339.1, from coordinate 838,499 downwards.
TTAGTTAACTAGAGCTGGGCAAGCACCTCCCTAAGTCGCTTAGTTTTGGCAACGACAGTGAGTTCTGTCATGCTCTCATAGATGTGTTGACACGCCTCGTCAACCGCTTGCTCAACCTCGCTGGAACTAGTACAGAGTTGCACTTTCTCGACAATGAGGCGGTATTGCTCCTTCTTTAACTCAGTGATTTCATCGGCAGCTTTTCGCTGTAGCTCTGCCTGTGTTTGCTTCAATGCAGCAATCTCCTGCACTGTTTCTTCTTCCAGCTACTCTTTGATCTTCCATAACTCTTCTGCTTCCTCCTATAACTTCTTCATGGCATCCTGTGACTACACGTATCCATCACTAAGCTCCTTCTTCTTGGATGGCTCCCTGTTGCAGCTGCACTAAGACTTGGGCAGGTAACATATTGAGATTGACAACAATGCTCGGCAATGGTTGTAGCAGTGAGTTCACTTCTTTACTTCCTGCGTTGATTGTAGTCGAGGGATCTTGAACGTTCTTAGGCCGCGACTCAGTGCTAATCATCAAGAAATCCTGCATTACAGCCTTCTCTAGTGTCACTTTTGAAACAGTAGCAAAAATAAAATCTAGCTTAACACTTACTGCGGCGAACCCTTCATGACTGGACACGCGCATAGCTTGCGCCGCAAGTTCAGCTACGTGGGTGACAACCTTGATAAGCCGTTGCAGCTAGTTCTCCATCACTGAGTGGGAGATGATGTCAACGTCAAAATCCATGCGTATTTTAGTGCGTAACTCCTCCAACATGCATCGAGCTTCTGGATCAGATTCCGTCGAGGACTCTCCATCAGAGTCATGGAGATCTTTCCCTGCTTGGACTGGCTCATCAGGGGCATCTACTGGTGGTCCTGTAGAGATCGCCTCCACACTCACAGTCACTCGAGTCAGCTAGCCAATCTTGAACAATGGCCTCCAACTCTGCATCTGTGATTTTGTCAGCCATAGGGAGCCATTGTTTGTCAGGATCCTTGTGTGCTTGGATATAAATAGAATGAGGCTTGATAGCAAACCGAATGATCGTCTAATATTGAGGAACCTTAATGGCCGCGGCCTGTAGTGCTTCCCAATAGACCTAAAAATGGATCGCACAGTCCTGCTGTCAACTGGGTTCTGCAACCCACCATAAGTTATGATAGCGTGCGCCTTTGCACACCTTTTCCACAACGATTGAAATCAGGTGGTAGTCCTCTGGCTCCATCCATGCGATTAAAGCAATGAGAATTAACAACCAAATGTAGGAAAAACTATGTTCCCAAGCCTGAGCAGCAACAACATCTTCTAACAACTTGTTTAACAGAAACAGGGACCAGTTCATCTGCACCCCTTCAGCGCATTTTTGTGCACACGCAACCACACCCGAATTGCATTGGACAGGCCGATTCTTCCTGACGATCTTGCTGGCCAAAATGCGCGCCCCAATACAGACTGATCGCTCATAAATACTGTCGATGTGATATGCCTAGCAATCGTGCTATAATCCAAATCTCTCCTTCAATTGCAGGGCAAGCTTCTTGTCATTATCCTGCTTTCTGAGATATTGTGTCGGATCTTCACCGGCCTTTGATAACCCCGTAATGTCGGCAATTAGGTCCACCGTGACCGAAATAGGGTTATCCAACCAGAGCGTCCCACCATGAAAGCACGCCAACAGCTGTTTGACACATGTATTCACTTCGTTCACTCTCCCAAAATGAGGCATGTTAATGAGCCCTAACAACCCAGACCTATCCAAGCCCTGTGCCCATGGGTGAGGAATCTGTTGAATAGGCACGCCGGGTACCATCGGCAGCGACTGGTAAGGTTCCTTCGATACGTCCTTTAGTAGCAAAAAGTCATGGTCTTCATACTTCATCTTGACCAAGGCGGGTATTATGTCCACTGGGCAAGTCATCCCTTTTGGTAACGGCGACAACTTTGGCCGATACCTCTGATTCTTGGTGAGCTTCCTTGGCTTCACCCTCGGCCGTGTTGGAGCAACATATCCAGGGATATCATTGATAGAGACACCCCTGGGCACCACAGACTCAACAACTCCTGAGCTTGATGGTCTGGTCTGTGTTGTTTCTTCCCCTTACGCTCTAGTAGTCGTGTGTGTGCATCTATTCTATGGCGGTGTGGCACTAGGCTTCTGGGCCTTCCGCTTTTCTCTAAGGATCGAAGAGGACCCGATTGGCATGCTCATAACTTCCTCTTCAACCTATGTGGGCTGGATGGGGGATTCCTGCTCGCCTGAAATCTCAATTGTGTCGAAAGTGTGCAGCGTGCCGGACTCTGCAATCCTCACAATGGAACCAAAATTCACTCATTTCCTATCACACTCATTTCTACTCCTGCATTGAGCTCAACACTTCACTCAACTCAATTGAGCAATACCTTGTGCTCGCATCCCATGCATTCTTATAATCACTTTCTCGATCCGACTCATCATTTCCAAATCCACCATGTTCATCATGACCCAATACGACATTATTAACCCCAGATCCGTCGGTGATCCCATCTTATGAATGGTTGGATCAGTCATAAATCCGCATCAGTTTAGCAAGTGTCACCGGCTAACTGTATTAAATGTCTATATTTTTATTGATTTGACCACCACATAGTCTTGCGACTGTCGTCGATGGTCTCCCTCTCAACAATACTGAGTGTTATCCTTGCGCAGCTTCTCCCTCTATGCTTGCTTCACTGCAATCTATCCAAAACATTTTTTTTCCTTGCGCAGTGTCTCAAGCAATGTGCGGCTTAGGCCCTGTTCTATAGGGCTTCAAGCGACTTCCATTCACAAGTTTGGGCATCACCACACCATCTAATTGATGTAATTGAACTGCACCCCTAGAAGTAATTGAATGAATGAGATATGGACCTAACCGGTGCATTTGTAATTCACTGGAATGCTTCATGAACTTATTGTCATATAACGGCACCAAGTCTCCCTATGTAAACTGCTTGTTCTTAATGTGGTGATCATGCCACACCTTCTGTCGATCCTTATCAACACTCTGGTGGAATCCTACGACAAAACAGTCCTCTTCTAGCTAGATCAACTGTGCGATGCACTCCTCTAATGATTTTGCATCATCCATGCATGTCGCAGCAACAATTCGCAAACAAGGAACAATGTGCTCCATAGGCATGCTTGCCTCTTTCCCATATACTAATTTGAACGGTGTCTGCCTGTCAACCTTTTACAAGTGGTGCGATATGCCCATAGTATCGCGCAGTTTCCAATATTTTGTTGAAGGCCTCGACAGTTCCATTTGCCTGTGGATGGTAGAGTGTGCTTTTCTGATGATGCACTTGCAACTCCTCGGTTAGTGCTTTCATGGTTCGATTGATAAAGTGACTTCCCTGGTCACTCATCAATATCCCGGGACATTCAAACCTTGTCACAATATTCTCAAATATGAACTTGGTTGCTCTCGTAGCAATGCAATCCACAACTCGCGCGGCCTCCGCCCACCTTGTCAAATAATCAGTTGTTGTAATGATGTACTGCGCACCAATCCTCTTTCCTAGTGGATTAATTGGACCCAAAAAGTCCACGGCCCATTTATCAAGAGGTTGTAGAGTTACCTATGGCACAAGCGACATTTCATCCCGCCGTGATGGTTTGTCGACGCGCTAACAGACATCGGAGTTTCACGTAGAATCTACCACATCGTTATGTAAGGTAGGCCACCATAGCCTAGCGCGTAGCACCTTAAGTGTTGTAGCCCTGCCTCCATAGTGGCCTCTCACGATTCCTGCATGTGCTTCTGCTAGAATGGGTCCTTGCTCATGTGGTAAGATGCACCGTCACAAGATTTCATCTGGTCCAAGTTTTTATAATTGCCCTGCAATCAGTTGGAAATCTGAATCTTTCACTACCAACTACTTCTTTTGATTGGTCGATGGGTCCTTTGGAGCAACTCCAGTTGCCAAGAATCGAATGATTGGAGCATAATGGTCATCTGCTATTTCTACCCGGAATAGCTGTGCACCGAGCAATCCATCATCAATATTGGTAGGCTCTTCTCCTATCTTAATGCGAGACAGATGATCAGGGCCAACATTGAACCATCCTGGCTGCACAATTATCTCAAAGTCAAATTCCTGAAAAAGTAGTAGCCATCGACAGATCTTTCACCCCAAAACAGGCTTATTGACCAGGTATTGCAAAGCAGAATGGTCTGTGAACATTTTGAAGTGACCACCCAACAGATAGTGCCTAAACGTTTACAACGCATAAACCATGGCCAAGTCCTCTCTCCCAGTGGTTGTGTAATTTCTTTCTGCAAAAGACACCTTCCTACTTGCAAATGCGATTGGATGATCCAAGTTGCCCTCTTCTGGTTTCGCAAGTACTACCCCGAGCGCAACAGAAGAGGCTTTGACATGGACATGGAACTCCTTGTTCCAATTGAGGAATACCAGGATAGGCGCAGACGCCATCTTGGCCTTTAGTGTGTCGAAAATCCCTTGATACTCATGATTCCACTCAAATGCAACATCCTTCTTTAGTAGCTTCTCCATAGGGTCCGTAATTGCAGTGTATCCTTTGATGAACTTGCGATAATACCCCCTGTGTCCCAACGTCTCCCGAAGCATCTTCACATTAGTCAGTGATGGCAAAACAATGATAAGTGAAATATTTGCAGGGTCGATCAACAGCCCTTGCAAGCACACAATGTGGCCTAACAATATTCCAAATGGTGCGCAAAAAATGCACTTCTTTGAATTCAATGCAATTTGATGCTGTCAACACCTTTCCAGCATAAATCGTAGATTCACTGAGTGATCCCTAACCAACCCATAAACTGTCCAACAATTTGTTCCGGTGGCATGTCGGGGTAAACCATAGAATTCAGCAGATTGTTAGTTAACTGGAGCTGGGAAAGAACCTCGCCAAGTCGCTTGGCTTTGGCAATGACAGTGATTTATGCCGTGCTCTCATAGATGTGTTGAAAGGCCTCGTCAACCACTTGCTCAACCTCACCGCAACTAGCATAGAGCTACGTTTTCTCGACAATGAGGCGGTCTTGCTCCTTCTTTAACTCAGTGATTTCGTCAGCGGCTTTCCGTTGCAGCTCTACATATGTTTGCTTCAATGCGGCAATATCCTGTGCTGTTTCTTCTGCCAGCTGCTCTTTGATCTTCTGCAGCTCTTCAGCTTCCTCCTGTAACTTCTTCGTGGTGTCATGTGACTGCAAATACCCATCACTAAGCTCCTTCTTCTTGTCAGCCAACTCTTGGCCAACACCCTGCTGCAACTGCACTAAGATTTGGGCAAGTAACATATTGAGATTTCCCTGGTGTCGCTTTTGAAATAGCAGCACAAATAGAATCTAGCTTAACACTTACCATGGCAGACCCTTCTTGACTAGACACACGCATAGCGTGCACCACAACATCAGTTGCGTCGGTGATAGCCTTGATAATTCGTTGCAATTGGTTCTCCATCACCGAGTGGGAGCTGCTGTCGACGTCGAAATCCATGTGTACTTTAGTGCGTAACTCCTCCAACATGCGCTGGGCTTCTGGATCAGATTCCGTTGAGGACTCTCCATCTGAGTCATGGAGATATTTCCCTGCTTGGACTGGCTCATCAGGGGCATCTATTGGTGGTCCTATAGAAATCTCCTCTGCACTCACAGGTTCGTGCTAGTCAACTGGCCAATCTTGAACAACGACCTCCAATTATGCATCTATGATTTTGTAGGCCAGAGGCAGCCATTGTTTGTCAGGATCCCTGCGTGCCTGGATATAAATACAATGAGGCTTGATAGCAAACCAAATGATCCTCTGATATTAGGATGCGACGACATTGGATAATCGAGAAACCTTGATGGCCGTGGCCTGTAGTGCTTCCCAATAGACCCAATAATGGATCGCAGAGTCCTGCTGTCAACTGGGTTGTGCAACCTAGCATAAGTTCTGATAGCATGTGCCTTTGCACACCTTTTCTACAGCGACTGACATCGGTTGGTAGTCCTCTAGCTCCATCCATGCGATTAAAGCAATGCGAATTAACAACCAATTGTTCTTACAGATCCTTTCCCTACCCAACAACAATTGATTGATCATCAATCCTTTCATAGGCCTTCTTCATATTCCATCGATGAAGTCAAAATGATGTCAAGTGAAACGGTTCACCTTAATACTCAATCCCAAAGTTATGACCCTCCTCCTTTAAAGAAAATTGATGATGGTCCACCTAAAAAACCTTCAACATACACTCCTCCTCCAAGTAACGGTATTCAGATTGAAAAACTTATTCCTGATGCAATTCTTCACCCACCTAAGAGCACACTTCGAAAGTTTGTACTTAATCCTAACACATGTGTTCTCCAATACTATAATATAGTGGAAGATTTGGCCCAAGCATCGTGCGTTATGTCAACTCTTGAGGTACTCCAAACATGTCGTACACATTGAAAGAATTTGCTATAAGTCCTTGGAGCCTTGGATCTTGAAAACAACAACATTATAGCTTTCAACTTGGATGATTTTAAATCTAGGATTTCTCATCAGTTGGCTTTCCAGTTGTCCACAAAAGCTATTGGAAATACCATCCATCGTACCGTATTGAACGAGGGAGCCTCAACCCCAGTGATGTCTTTGTCTTGTTGGAGAGCTATTGGTTCTCCTGAAATTAATTATGTGATCCACGACACTAAAGGCCTTCGATGGTCACAAATTTCAACCTTATGGATCACTGCCCTCTCTCTAGGTCGAGATGGGGGGAAATCAGTTTCCATTCACGTTGAAGTTGTTGACGCTCCTTTAGATTACAATATTCTCCTAGGTTGCAATGGGTTTTATGCTATGTAAGCTATTGCTTCATCCATTTTTTGGGTACTTTAGTTCCCATTATAAGGGAAGATTGTTATCGTTGACCAGTTATATTTATGTTCACCTAATGCCACTACAAATACTGCGAACAACATTCCACTTTGGCTTCCACGACCCCCCAATATTAGAACATTGGACCAGGTATCATCAAATATTCCTCATGGGGATCTTTCCATTATCTAATCCTCCTCCCATTTCGCAGTCCGCATCCGTGAACATGATTTCTATTTCTACCATATATAAAGGAAAGTCCATTGTTGATTCAACATCGATGAGTCCTTTTGAGCAAATGTACCACGCTATTCAAACCACNCCCTTCCCCCCCGTCTCTATATTATCTTTCGCAGACACTCCCCTCTGATGAATCCATCATGGAAGTTATGTCCCTAGATGAGATGCCTTGGAAATATCATCACCATCGATCCTCTTTCCTTCCCCATTTCCATATGGTAGAAGAGCAATTTGCATCAGTTGTTTCTTTTGATATAGTAACTAACCCTCAGTCTTCTATCCTAACCCGTGATGTCGAATTTGAGGGTAATTTATGTAACATTACCAAAACCATTCCAATTGACATATCAATGAAACCCGGTATCCCAGAGAACATCCAAATAGGGCATAACTCTTCACCTTCAGAGATACAGTCTTATATGGCCTTATTCAAGGAATTCAGAGACATTTTTGCTTGGACCTATGAAGAAATGCTAGGGATAGATTCCTCTATCGTAGTTCACGAGATTAAAACTTACCCTGGTGCCAAGCCAACTCAACAGAAACTACGTCGAGTACATTCGGGGAAAGCAACAACCATCAAGGAAGAAGTTGAAAAACTTCTTAAGGTTGGTTTCATTTACCCCATGTCCTTGACTGAATGGGTGTCCAACATAGTCCCTATCAATAAAAAGTAGGGTACTATTAGGGTTTGCATTGATTTTTGGGATTTGAATCTAGCTTGTCCTAAGGACAACTTTCCCACTCCGTACATCGATCAAATTATTGACAACAATGTCGACAGTGTCATCTTTTCATTTATGGATGGCTTCTTTGGCTATAATCAAATCGAGATACTCCCATCAGATCAACACAAGATGACTTTAATCTACCCATGGGGAACCTTTGCCTATAGAAAACTCCTTTTGAATTGAAAAATGTTGGTGCTACATTTCATCGTGCCATGCCATATGCTTTCCACGACATTAAACACATTATGGAACCTTATCTTGATGACCTGCCTGCTCATTCGAAGCAGTGGGATCATCGTGTTGATAATCTGAGAGCTATTTTTCTCAGATGTCACCATTTTACCATTCGATTAAATCCACATAAGTGTGTTTTTTGTGTTGAGACTGGCTGGTTGCTTGGTTTTATTGTGTCCAAGGATGGCATCCGTGTAGAGCCTCTGAAGATTGAAGTTATCCAGGATCTAGCTGCTCCAGCCAATGTTACTGAACTCCAAAGTTTGCAAGGGAAGGTAAACTTTCTACGTCGTTTCATCTGCAAGTATGTTGAAAAAACACACAGTTTCATGCGATTATTGAAAAATGATACCCCCTTTGTTTGGGATGACTTAGCGCAACACACGTTCAATAACCTCAAACACTCTGCAACCACAGGGTTATACAAAGGATTATTCCTTGTATGTTGTTGCATCCCTTTCAACTATTGGCATGGCCTTAGTCTAGACCGACGAACACGATTAGGAACATGTGATCTATTACGTGAGTAAGAGTCTTTCAGACTCTGAAACCCGCTATTCACATGTGGAGAAACTTGCTCTGGCCATGGTCATCTCGGTCTAGAAGTTCCATCATTACATTTTTCTCTGTACAACCACTGTTTACACAGATTCTAACCCCATGTACTATATCTTGACTTGTCAAGTACTTGGGGGCAAATACTCATGCTAGATTGTCATCCTCTAGTAGTTTGATTTGGAATTCGCCAAAACTATTTCTAAGAAGTCTCTCGTCTTCGCTAAGCTTATGTGTGACCTTCCCCATATTACTGAGGGAATAGAGCCCATTGATTCATTTCCTGATGAATCTTTGTTCCTCGTTACTACGTCTGACCCCTTGTATGGAGATCTCATTCTCTATCTCCAGACACAATGATATCAGCCTGATGCAACTCGCGATGAGCGTCGTCACATTCGCCACTAAGCCAAGTACTGTATCATTATCAATGACACCATATACCACTATGGCGTTGACACCATATTACGATGTTGTCTCACTCATGAAGAAGCTGAAATTGTTCTAAATGATTGTCATTCTGGAGCTTGTGCCAGTCATCTCTCTAGGTTGGCTACTACCTAGAAGATCTTGCGCGCTGGGTATTTTTGGCCTTCGATCTTTAAATATTACATTGAAACTATAAAAAAATGCCCGCCTTATCAATTATTCACATAAAAAAAACGCACCCATCCTGCTCCACTACATCCTATCATAGTAGTTGGCCCTTTTGCAAAATGGGGCATAGATTTTGTGCACTGTAGACCTACCTCAATCGAGGGCATGGATACATCATTATGGTCATAGATTACTTCACTAAATGGGCTGAGGCTATGCCTACATACGCTGAAGATGGAAAGACAACTGCTCTTTTTCTTTTTAACCATATTATTGTCAGATTCGAGATTCCTAGGGCCATTGTGACTGATCATGGGTCACATTTTCAGAATAAGATGATGGCAAAATTAGGTGCAAAATTAGGGTTTCATCATGATAACTCTACACCTTACTATCCACATGCCAATGACCAAGTTGAAGCAATCAATAAAGTCTTAAAAACTATGATTCAATGGATGGTAGGACAAGCTAAGTCTAATTGACATTTGCAACTTTTTTCCGTGCTATAAGCCTATAGGACTACCATCAAAACATCCACTGGTTTGACACCATTTCAACTGGTGTATGGACTGAAGGCCACTCTTCCAATAGAGTGTGAGATTCCTTCTCTAAAACTCATTGTAGAACTATTACCCAATACCACTATAGAGGAAGAACGTTTCTTGTACTTAATCAAACTTGATGAAACTCGTCATGATGCGACCTTAGCAAATGAGGCACACAAATGATGAATAAAAGCTCAATATGATAGATCTATTCAACCATGCTCTTTAAACAAAGCAGACTTGGTCTTGGGGCTAGGAAATTAGAGTCTATGTGGCATGTGCCTTATATTATCAGTCGTGTCTTAGATAAAGGCACATATGAGTTAATAGATTATGAAGGGATACCTTTGGGAGACACCCGCAATGGGCTCTACCTCAAAAAATACTATGCCTAGGTCATCTAGCATAGGTTCATTGTAAATATTGTTTATAGAGTGTTGTGTGTTTTTTGAAAAGTGTGGTTTTAGTGTGGATACAAGATGTGTTTTTTCACAAACCCTACTTATGTAGTCCTATGTTTAATGGACATATCACCACCTATACCAGATTCACGGATGGTGCTAATCGTTACACCTTGAATCTTGCATCGGCAGCTTAGGTGTTGTACTCTCCTACATGTGATCTTGTGAGTTCAAGGGGAATTTGTTTGGGTCTCACAACAAATAACCTCCCGGAGTATCATGCAGTCATTGGTTTGTTGACAGAAGCCTTGGCTAATGATGTGAGAGAAATTAGGGTTTACTTAGACTCGGAGTTGGTAGTGCATCAGTTAAACCGAGTCTACACCATCCAGAACCCCCTACTCCTTCGTACATTCCAAAGAGTTAGGATTTTAGAAAGGTCTTTTGAGCAGATCTCTTATCAACACATTCTGAGACATTTAAACTCAGTGGCAGATTCATTAGCAAATTTTGTCTTAGATTGGTATCTTGCTTATAGTTAAGTTCATTTTAACATAAACAAATCATGCATTGGATTTATAGTAGGAATTCATTCACACATCACATTTGCACACATGTCTGTAAATAAAAGTTTTTCATATATATAGAAAAGGTAAAACTGAGATACAAAAAAATGACGAAAGTATCAAGCTTTCAGATCACTCAAAGTTTTTGGACTATCATAGTTTCAAAATACATATATATGGGGCAAAAACTGAAGCCTCAAAGCTTTCGGTGTGAATACAGTACAAAAACGAGGGAGCCACTATGGGATAATCCTCGTGGTTGTGCTCATGGTAGCACATCATGGCCCGAGCTACTCTACGGAGTAGCCTCCCGAAGTGGCCTGAAACCCCCGTAGTCTGGTGCTGGTACCGCCAGGGTAAATCATCGATGGAAATATATGGGATCCCCATAGTCAAGCGATGTAGGTTCTCCTCAATCTCCTCGAGCTCCTCATTTGCCTCAATGTGTCTAATCAACATCTCCTTGACTACTCCTCACCTCTCGATAGGCGAGGCTCTAGTTGTTCGGGATGACCCAATATCTGCATAAGACATTTTTGCATATCTTAGCATTACGTCATAAAAATCAAATAAAAAATAAAAAATACTGAAAAAACATGGACAATGGTTTCTTTCTTACCTTGGTCATCTCACTCCTCCCCATCTATAAGTGCAAGGTTAGGATCCTCTTGGAAGTCGGTCCCTCGTAGGCGTAGTCCTCTACCATTAAAAGTTGGCTCCATAGCCAACATAAAAAGGTCAGCCCTTAGGTAACTTTAGGGCCTCCTCCACCACTATGGAGGGCCATGGCATCCACCCACCTACTCATCCGAGAATCCTCGGCATCCAGTTTTCTCAGCGGAACCTGAGGTCTCATCAATGGGACCCTCTCCATAAAGAAGGACACCACTATCACCCCGTAGCCAAATTGCTTCAGCTCTCCTCTCCTGTATTTGGTCAGCTGATCTTTCAAGCTGACTAGTAGACCCTCGCTCCAGTTAAATATAGTGAGAGCCATGCAATCCATAGCATACAACATCTGTGCCCGTGTGGTCAAGTGAGCTGACCTAGTGCCTGCAGCCTTCTCAATGGTGAAGGCCACGATCCTCAACGGTCTATCTATGATGTGCTTGATGGGATTTTTCCCACCAACTGAACGAGTCCCTATCGAGAAATGGTCATTGATCAGGTTATATACGGATCCCTCACCGCCTCGTGGTCCTGTCAGTACTACTGGTCTTCCCCTACGGGATAGACCAATCAAGAAATATATGTCCTCTACATCTATTGTCAGAGTGTGAGTGCCAACCACAAAGTGCTATTGGTCTAGATCCCACATATGTATCATGTGTTATAGAAGATGCACATACGCTCTCATTCCTAGTATCCGAAATAACTTGAGAAGCCCACACTCATAGAGGGATATCAAAGTAATTGGGTCATTGCTTGCTTGAAGGTCATCCAATTCATGTCGCCTCTCTTTCCATATGACCATTTTGCTTATGTTTTTTCCTGCAAAAACATTTAAACATCAATTAGAAGCAATTTGAAATCATTTAAAGGAAGAAAAAAAACTTGAAACTGGGCATTTATGATTTTTTTTGGACACCACGGCCGCTAGCGCATTGTCTCCTCAATGCCCTTTCCTCTTTCGAGGGATGTGTGAGCACATCTCTCGAAAGGGAAAAAGGCGCCACCTTGTATACGCCTTGTATCTTTGGGGATTTGCCCAAAAAACCCAAAAACATGACCTTAAAAACAAGAAATGCACCAGCAAAAACGAAGGGATAAGAGTTACCTATTACCTGGTCCGAGCGGTTCGAGCAGAGATGGTCCACAACTCCCAGAATCTGCAATTGAAAATCAACCCTTTTTCACCAATTTCACTCTTTTACTATGGTAGAAAGTCACAATGGTAAAATGTTTACTATTTACCCATTTTTATAGCAATTTTGATTTTGATTTTAAATATTAAATCAAAATATTTTAATTTTAGGGTTTTTACCATTTACTTTATGTAGTTTTTATAATGAAATTGATCCTAACTTGATTTTTGAAGATTCCAAGTTATATTTACGAAGCATTATGGCTATGTTGCAAGATTCTTTTGTCTTTTTCACGCTTTGGGCTGAGATGAAAAAGTAGAGAGCGTCATTCATACCTTTGACATGTTCTTTAAAAACTAGTAAAAGGGTATCGAGTATACTTCTTTTGCTTTTTCAGACTCGTTAAAATTGGTTTATGAAAAAGAGGACCCCCTACGGAGTAACCTTTAAGCTCTTTTCAGTCTCCTTAAAACATGAAAAGACCGCCAAGCGAACTTGATACGTTCACACTTGTAAAAGTATCCGAATGATCACCTAGTCAATGGTACATTATCTCTTTTTTCAAACTGATTATAGCTATTTGTGAAAAAGGAACACTCTAGTTGATCTCAGCTAAAAGAGTTCTCTTGCTTATTATTTTATACTTTTTTGATCCCTAGGGACCAAATCATATGAAAAAGGACCTTTTGGAGTCTCCTTCTGTCTTCATTCAGACTCTAAACATGAACGATACCGAGTTAAATTTTAATGGACTCATTAAATCAAACATTGAGAGACCCTCTTTTGGGAACAAACCTCTCATTTCTCAGGTTTGTAAAACATATGAGAATTGACTCATCTTTCGATGAGCTACAACGAGTGTTTGTTACCCTCTTTGAACTCGTAAAAACGAAAAGAGGCACTCATCCTTCGTGATGGAGAAATTAAGGGAATGGGGAATATCTTTTCATTTGTATCAATGGCATCTCACTGTCCACCTTTGAACATGGCACGTGTCTGCATTTTCATTTTTGAACAGTTGGGTATTCAGCTTGTCATTGAGTCGATCCACTTCGTGAGTCAGCTGACTCCTTTGAGTCAATTCAAAGAATGCATCGCCATATCCTTGCATTACATCTAGTTTCCGTCTCGTCAACTCAATGTTGCCAAGTCATTTGTTGTGCCACAATTTGTTCAAAGGATGTCTCTTTTGCAATCCAACTCGTCAGTAACTTTACCTTCTTATAAAGTCGGTCTAAGTCAGTTTCATGGTTGTTTCATCACTTCAAAATCAACTTTTGTTCCATGTTTAGTGTCGATGATGGGGGAAACATCATGGCCCTCCTTCGATGAGTCTATTCCTGTCAACTTCAACACATCATCCGAGAATTATACTTAGAAACCAAGTTAAGTACCTTGAAGCCTGCATGCCTTAATGGCAGGTTTCCTCGCTTTTGACAGTAGGTTTCCATCAATGACCTATGATTGAAAGATTCTATCAAGTGTTTGACTTCAAAACCCTTATTCACACTTGGGAGAATATACTGAGATACCTTGGGAATCATTGACATCAATGGTGATTTCCCTTGCACATTTTTAACAATAAACATCAATGACTAGTAATCAAGTGGTTTCTACCATGTTCGACATCAAGACATCCATCCGCATGGCTAGAATCGTATTGTTTGGGGATTGGAATGAAGACCCCGAGTGTTTAGGCCTCATCTGGTTAATTGCCTATCCTTAGGTTGCGATGGAAGATTATTTGAAGTTATGACATGGATCCACATTGTATTTTTGGTGGCTATGTCCAGTATTGAGTTTGGATGACATGGATATACTTTGTATGTTTCGTAGCCATGTTCCGCTTTCTACATCATCGATCATGGATCTACAATGCACTTCTGATAGCCATTATATGGTCATCGTCATGGATCTACAATGTATTCTTGGTAGCCATGACATAGTCATCTGCATGGTTCTACAGTGTATTGGTTTGCAACCATGATTGAGTCAGATAAGTTAGTTATTGGTCTTATGTTAGTTGTGAGATCATCTCTCTTTGCCTATAATATCAGATCGATGTCTAACAAAGTATTTTACATATCACATCCTTCTAGCTTCATACTTTGGGGGGCATTCTGTTGCACCTAAAATATCCACTGATGCCTGAGCACCCTTCAAAGCACTTGGCCAGGGATTCTTCTGGTTAGATTTTTCCCACTCTTGAGTAGGATAATGCACTTTCTTCCTTATGACAAAGCGTTGATGCCTATTGTTCATTAACATCAGGCGCCACCAATGCCTTTACTCTGTTCACAGAAAGTGCCGACGCCTTTACCCTCTCTGCAAGCAGCGTCGACAGACTTAAAAGGGGAAGAAATGAGGTTTTGAGAAGCTTCCATATGAAAGCTCTCGTAGAGGAAGTTCCTATCAATTAGGGAGAGCCGACACTCAACCTCCTCACCCTTAGGGATCATCCCCTATCCTTTTCCTAAAGAATCTCATCTCATATGAGCCTTCCTTGGCCCATAAAAGAAGGCTTCATGGACTATGCGAAGAGAGACCAATAAGAGCATCCTTATGTTGTTGGATTGAAGTCTGGTATTGAGGCAAAGTTGAGTGAGTTTGTGTGCAAAGAGCTTTGTGTGAGTGTGTCAAAGACCATTGTGGAAGACAAAGCTATTGACATCAAGGCTTTGGTTGTAGCTTTACCTTCTTATTTGATTAATACAAAAGTGTTCCCCTTTCCCATATTTGATTTGTGTTAATATCAGTCAATTATTATTAGATCCCTTGATCACTAATATGGATTGTTAATCTTATCTTGTTGTCTTGTTTTCTGATGCTTCTTTGCAGGTATTATAGATCGCATGAAGAGCAGTGGAATGAAGACTAGAGCATTGAGATATGAGGTAAAAGAGTGATTTCATTCAAGTACATTAACCATCTAGGGAAAGGATATACTGCTGTGGTGTTTTGTTCCAGACTTGTACCATACAGGCTAGACGAACAAGCGGTGTCCGCATCGGTTGGAGAATTCCTACAAACATCCACATGAACACAATCATACCGAAAATGAAAATGCAAACATAACCAAAACCCAGGAATTTGTACCGACCTCCATTCAATCCCACTAATGTCACAGAAACAAATGCAAGCCAATAAACATTTGATTGTGCGACGCCAGCTCCAAATCTAGACCCCATGGGACATAGAACCCAACTACCCTCCCCTGAAAATCCTAAACCCTAGGTCCAAAAATGGAATACCAGGATTGAGACTCCTCCACGCGAACACAATCAAGTTGAAAATGAAAAATCAAACATAACCAAAATCCACAATTTGTACTAACATCCATTCAATCCCACCAACGTCACATAAACAGATGCAAGCCGATAATATTTGATTGTGCGACACCAACTCCAAAGCGAGAATGAAATCTCCTACAGAACTGTACCTGTAACATTAAACCCACCACAATTTTGTATCAACATCTAGTCAATCCCACCAACGTCATAGAAATAGATGCAAGCCGACAAAATGTCAACTCCAAATATATAATGAAATCCTCGATAAAATTGTACATGCAACATTGAAACAAGACCACATGTGCATTTAAAACCATAAGATGCAAGACGAGCCCTCCAGCCCGCCTACCCAATAGCTTCAACTCTGAAACCCCAAATAAATAAATATACTAGTTACAACATAAATAATATATTTAAAATATGTACCACCCATTGCGTCAACAAGACAAATATTGAATGTCATGTCGAACATTTCATCCTGAAACATTGACAAAAAAAACATTACAAAGTGAAAAATATTTCATCTCACCATTCATCAACCCTCCAAAACATTAATCAACCCTCCAAAACATTAGATTATAGCATAATTGAAAAAAACTTGGGGGCAAGTAATACCTCCGTACAAACACAATATGTCCATGAGGAACATAATAATACAAACCTTATTTAACTTTGGTCCTAAAAGGTTTTACGAAGAGTAAGGTTAATGAAAGTAGTAAGGCCTTCAATGATGACATAAATGATATTTAATTGTTTTTCATTCGCTAAATAGATAATAAATAATGAGAGAATGCAAACAACTTTTGAATATTCCCTAATTGACCGTGGGCCCTTAGCTAACTAAAAGTATGTAAAAGAAAATGCAAACACCTTTAGAATATCTCCTTTTTAAACCTTAGCTAACGAAAACGTATGGAAAGTAAATATTATAAGTCACGATACCATCTCCTTATCAACTTTTAGCTATTGAAAAAATAAATTGAAAACCATCGAGGACATAAAATGCCTTTTGGACCGAGTTCAAGACATCCAACGTTTGAAAGGTAGTTTCAATAATTTGTGACAACGAGTAAGGTATTGGACCTTCTTTTTTTTTTTCCAAAGAAAAAAATCGTAAATACTTTATTCACATTCAGTAGATGGCCCTCATAGTCCATTTTACAAAATACAACGAAGAAGTTGTCATTACAAAATTTGCCTCAGAAAGAGCACAAATCCACAATCCAAATCAAATCATCAGCAAATGCTGTCATAAAGATTGACCAGAAAAAGGTCACATCTATTCAATAAGACATCCAAAATATTGCAATATATGTCTAAGTCCCAAGAGATAACACCAAAAATCCACTCAAATCGACCATGAGCAAGAAATGGCACATTGATGACTCAGAAGCGACACCCACAATCCACGCAGCTCTATGCTATCAGATTCCGACCGCACCAAAACCTCGCAAGATCAGGATCGACAAACCAAGAATCAAAAACCAAGAAACATCGGTTCTTTCGAATGCAAGAAAAGGCTCCTCAGGATCGACTCCCTCAATCCACGCAGCTCTATGCTATCGGATTCCGACCGCATCAGAAAACCCCGCAAAGATCAGATCGACACCCTCAATCCACGCAGCTCTATGCTATCGGATTCCGACCGCACTAGAAACCTCGCAAGATCAGGAGACCAAGAATGGAGCAGCTCAATGCTATCGGATACCGACCGCACCAGAACCACCGCCGCAAGAGCCAGAAAATCCGACATCTCCACTTGCCGCAAAAAGTCGACGCGCATGGCCGGGCACATCGGCCTCCAAGAACGCTCTACATATGAGGCTCCAAGAACACACTGCATAGAGCTCCAAGAACGCTCTGCATCGAGCCCAAGAAACGCTCCAAGAATCCCATTCCGTTGCCATAAGAATGAAGCCCATCAAGTTATGCTTCTGAACGCGAGGATCTTGGAAAAACCAGATGTAGGGTTCTTGGAAAATTATCGCCCAATCCATATTGGCGAAGTGGAAGATCCATATTGCCAAATCTACAGCGCAACCCGATGATCTCCATGTGATCACGATATCTCCTCGTTTGTTGCCCTTTCCCATATGGATCCCATCCAGTTGCCGTGATTACTTTTGTGCGCAGGGTTCTTGGAAAATCCAGTAAGAATTCAGAGCATCTTGAAGCCAGAGCATCTTGATCTCCTCCTAGCCACAGTCGGCTCAGAGCGATTCAAGAACGCTCGGCTCGGCTCCAAGAAACGCTCTGCATCGAGCCCAAGAAATGCTCCAAGAATCCCATTCCGTTGCCATG